>JARHVA010005441.1:1087500-1137500 GCA_037957365.1 Torreya grandis
TTGGTTTGGAAGACCTTGGTAACAAAAAAATCCCTCTCTTCTTCTTTTACTCTAGGTTTAAAATAAAAATATTATAAAAAGGGTTCCCCTGATAAGCCCCAGAAGGTGGGGAGGAAGAAGGATCAGGAGAAAGTTAAGATCATTGGAGAGACATTGGTGGAGTCTAGGTCAGTGAAGACATTGGATACTCACTTCTCTCACCCTTCATGATAATTGTGTTATCTTGGAATGTAAGGGGTATGAATAAAATCCCTAGATAAAAGGCTATTCAGGACTTGGTTAGTGCTCATTCTCTAGATGTGGTTTTCCTCTAGGAGATAAAGTTGTCTTTTGATGGTATGATGTAGTGTGTTTCTAATATTTGGAACAGAGGGTGTTTCTAGTGTGTGGGTGCACAAGGAAGCTCAGGGGGTCTTGCTTGCCTCTAGGATCCTTGATGAATTTCTCCTATTTGGTGGATCTCTAGTAGATTTCCATCTCTCTAGTTGCAATTAATTTAGAGACGGGGGAAAGAATTATTCTTTATAACATTTATGCTCTAACGGATGTCCCTAGAAAGACTCTCTTGTGGTCACATATCAATTTTTTGAGATCATTGGATCCTTTCCTCCCTTGGATTATGGTAGGTGACTTCAATGTAATTACTTCCCTTGAGGAAAAATGGGGGGGTGTGCCTCATTTAGACCCCTCTTCTAATCTTCTAAGGGATAATTTGGCTCAATCCCAGCTTATGGATATCAAACCTTCAAATGGCATGTTTACTTAGAATAATAGGAGGCTTGAAGATGATGCCATCTCTAAACATTTAGACATGTTTCTTATGTCCTATTTTTGGTTGGGTGACGTGTGGCTATCATGTTCTAAAATTTTAGATTGGTGAGGATCAGACCATTGGATGATTAAATTCTCTACTTATTTGGTTTATCATCCTAAGAAATAAACTTTTAGATTCTAGCTTATGTGGCTCAGGGAGGAGAGTCTTCTTGACTTGGTTTCTAGCTAGTGGACTGCAGGATGACCTAATTTTGGTATATCCATGTACTCATTTGTGAAAGAGGCTTAAATATGTGTAGTATAAATTAAAACATTGGAATAAGTCTCAGTTTGGCAATGTGTTTCAATGAAAAAGGGTTACCCAAGAGTGCTTGGATTCTATTACTAGGCAAATTTGGGACCAAGGTCTGGATTTGAATATAAGTAGGCTTGAGGTCAGTGTAGTGAAATACCTTGAGGAATGGGAGCTTTGTGAGGAATTTTTTTGGAAATAGAAGGCCTATGTTGATTGGCTTTAGGAAGGGTAAAGGAATACCTCCTTCTTCCATAAATTGATGAAGGATCAAAGACAAGGTAACTTTATCCCTTTTCTCCACTCTCTTGAGGGTTCTATTCTTTCTTCCTCTTCGGGGATCTCTAGTGAGGTGGTTCATTTTTTTGTGCTCTCTTTTTTGAAGATACCCCACCTACTAGCGAGGAGGAATCCTCTATCATGGTTTGTATTCCCTCTCTAGTGACTACGGATATGAATTCTTCTCTTCTTAAACCTATTTCTTTGAGGGAGTTGGAGGATGTGGTGTTTCAATTGAAAAAAGGGAAGGCTCTTGGTCCTGATGGTTTCTTGATTGAGTTCTTTCAAGAATTTTGGGAAGTCATCAACCTTAATCTTTTGGAGGTCATGTAGGAGTCTTTTAGGAATAAACAAATGTTGTGAGCCATGAATGCCACATTTCTTGCTCTTATCCCAAAATGTGAGGGTGTTGATTCACTGGATCATTTGTGACCACTTTCTCTGTGTAATGTGGTGTATAAAATCATTACAAAGTTTATTGTTGAATGTTTGAATCCATATCTGGATAAGTTGATCTTAGAGGAATAAGGGGGATTTATTACAGGTAGACAAATTTTAGATGGGGTAGTTATTTCAGCTAATACTGTTCACTTTATGACCTCTTCTAAGGAAAAGGCTATGTTTATGAAGTTGGATATGGCTAAAGCTTATGATAGAGTTAACTAGGGATTTTTGACTAAAAATATTAGTGCATTTAGGTTCAGTTGTGAGTGGATTGATTGGGTCATGAGCTATCTGAGGACTTCCTCATTTTATGTCCTTATAAATGGGGAGTCTTTGGATCTTTTTAGTGCTTCTAGAGGATTTCAATAAAGGGACCCCTTATCCCCATATTTGTTCATCTTGATGGCTAAAGGCTTAGGGAGATTCATTAAGTCCTGTGTTATGGATGGGCTCTTTCAGGGTTGGAAATAGAGCAATTATCTTCCTCTTCAAACACATCTATAGTATTTGGATGATACAACTTTGATGGGTATCGCTAAGGTGGCTAAAGTGGTTGCTTTGCATCATATTTTAGATTATTACCTAGCTAATTTAGGTCAAAGAATTAATGAAAGTAAGTCTTGTATTTAGTTCTTTAATACCCCCAGGCTTATTCAGTATCATATTTCCAAGATCTCAAGGTTTCTAATAAGGAAACTCCACTTTATATACCTTGGCATCCCTCTAGATGTTCACTCACTTCCCTAGTGTTTTTGGCAGGATGTGATGGATAAATTTTGTAAGTTGGTTTGTCATTAGACCTATAGATGGTTATCTATGGATAGAAGAGTTACTCGATTAAATTTTATGGTTCAATCCCTTCCTATATAGAAGTGCTTTGTGTTGCTGGCCCCCTCAAGTTTCATCAAATATTTTGAGGACCTCTATCAGTAGTTTCTTTGGTTGGGTAATCTCCTTTCAAAGAAGTGGAGCTTAATTAAGAGGGAAGTTTTTTACCAGCCAAAGCAAGATGGTGGTTTGGGTTTGCATAGGATAGATTGGAATGGTCAAGGTTTGGCTATTAAGCTATATTGGAGATGGTGTTCATATCAGCATTAGTATTGGGTCAGGGTCCTTATCTTCAAGTACCTTGGAGAGGTAGAGGGCACTAAGGTGCCTCATTTTAGCTTTTTGGGGAGAGGTTATATGATCTAGGATACTCTCAAGAGGGGGATGCATTGGCTAAATAAGGCATATTTTAGATCTGTAATAAAGGCTCTGATGCTCTTTTTTGGCATGACTCTTGGGATGGCTTCCCACCTAGCCTCTCTTTACACCCTCACTTGGGGGACTTATGTAAGTTTTTTCTTTAGGCTGGTTAGAGTAGAGTGATGGATTTCAAAGCCCCTCAGGCTTTGGGACAGACTATTATCTACTAGTGGAAGGATATGTAGGATTGGACTATGGGTGGATCCTTGGAGGATAGGAGGAAGTCATCCTCCATTTTGGTTGATAGAGTCTATTATTCTCTCCTAGAGTGGGATGTGTTAGCTTAGGGTCTGGATCCAAAAGGGAAGTTCACTATTGCCTTAGGGTATCATGTTTTAGATAGACAGGCTTGGGGTAGTGGTGCGGTTCCTTAGTGGAAAAATATTTGGAATAAATTATCTTGGCTAAAATACAATTTATTTTCTTGGTAGGTGGTTTATGGAAAGTGTTTGACTTGGGATAACCTCTATAAGCATGGCTTCTAAGGCCCTTCCTTATGCTTCTTATGTCAAAAAGATGTTGAGATGGTTTCAAATCTTTTATTTTAGTGCCCTTTTGCTCAGACTATTTAGCATTTTTGGTGGGGAGCCTAGAGTTTGCAATGCAAGTACCCTTCTTATTTGGAGGAGTTTTGGCAGAACTTTGGACCCATTCTGGTGAGGACTTCATTTTTGCACATAACTTGGCCAATTAGCCCTAGTCTAATTATATGGTACATCTAGTTGGAACGCAACCGTAGGGTTTTTCTAGATAATAAGTTGTTGGTGGGTCAAGTGTGGTCTCACATTATTGGGGATTTGCAAGAGACCTTATATGATAAATGTGATCTATCAGCTCCAGTGGATCCTGGGCATATTTGAATAATTCATAATCTAGGGATTCTTGTTGGGGGTCTTGGAAGGCCCAAGATTGGGTGGAGTAGGTGTTCTAGAAGGAAGGTTTATAGGGAAGTACATTAGCTACCCCCTCCCATTTGAGTCTTGAAAATCAATACTGATGGGTCTACAAGGGGAAAACTTGGGCACGTTGGCATTGGTGGGGTGGGTAGAGACAATTCTGGGGTGGTTGTGTTTTTCTTCTCAGAATATAAGGGACTGCACTCTAATAATCTTATGGAGGCCTTGGCAATTCTTTTATCTTTGAAGAAGGCATATGCCCTTGGTTGGAATAATATTATCTATGAGTCAGACTCTTTGGTGGTGATAGACTTGATAAATAGAAGGCAATTTGAGGATGTTAGTTGGTAGCTGGTGGTGGTGGTTAAGAAAATCACCAATCTTGGAGATTTATTTGATTCCATCACCTTCTCTCATATCCCTCAGGAATGGAATAAAGTGGCTAATGGGTTGGCCAAATGGGCTTCTGAGAAGAATGGGACCTGGATGGTGAATGATTGGGACATTTTACCTAGGGATCTTGCTCAATATTTGGTGGATTTGGTCACGGAGGATGTGAGATATTGCATGACCACTTCTTGATCTCTAGTTTGTTGTTTCTTGGCTCGTTTGGGCATTTTTTTGCTTTTATGTTTTGTACTGATCTCTTAGATTAATAAAGTTTTTACCCTCTTTTTATTAAAAAAAACTTATTTGTTTTAATTATAATTAAATGTTGTTATTAACCTGTAAACATAGCCTATTTTAGAATAATTCAAGAGAGATCATTAAAAATTTAAAAAAAAAAGAAGTCTAGCTAAGAAATCAATGAAGGGAACTTTAAACACTAGAACCATATGCCCTAAAAGAGAAAAAAAATAACTATTATAAACTATAATATTTAAATCATGACTAGTCTGTAACCCATCATCACTATTTAAATTTTTAGAATGTTTCAATATTTATATTACTTCTCTTAACTTATGTTTATGGAAGTGATCTTCTGCCACCAAAATTTTAGCTTTCTCAATATTGATAGCATGTTTCGACTTAAATGAATACTTAACAAGGGCTGATTTTTATTTCCTTTATAGATGAATATTTATAGAATGTTATTTAATTCTTATTTTAATCGATCTTCCCATCTCCCCTATGTAAGGTATACCACACAAACAATCAACCTTATAGACTCCACTTCTAAGGTTTGGGTCCAACTTGTCTTTAGAAGACCCCAGCATCATGCACAACTTATTAATACGTAGGAATGTGGAATCAATATTATGGTGATTGATAATTTTAGATAATTTATTATAAATTTCTTCAACATAAGGAAGATAAGCTATGGGAGCTTCTGCAAAAGACTCTTTGATTTTAGTTCTATTAATATTTTCCTTAACTTGTTTGATAGCCTTTACTATTTATTTATCAGATTATCCATTCAACTTATAAACTTGATTTAGGTGCATGATTTCATGATCGATGCTCTCTTCATCACAAATTTTAAAATTCCTTGGAATTAAAGTCTTGATAACCCTTGATTTTTGGGAAGGATGGTGATGGGAGGAGGAATGAAGTTAAAGGTCTTTATGTGTACCTTTTTTATAGACCTTCCTAACTAAAGAACCATCTTCCTTCCTAAGCAAGAGGACATCTAAAAATGGTAGTTGTTTTTTTAATTCAATTTATTTGGTGAATTTTATGCTATGAAATTGATTATTGAGATGTGAATGGAACTCTTCCAATTTATCTAGGCCATGGTGCCAACATAAGTTGGTGTCATAGACATATATTTTCCACCATTTGGGTTTTAGTGGGAAAAAGTGAAGTGCCAAGTCTTCAAATTACTAGCATTGTTATTAATATTGACATTTATATTATTGTAATTTAAATAATAATATGAAGTTTAATATCAAAATCAATAATAATAATAATAATAATAATAATAATAATAATAATAATAATAATATGCACAATAATTTTATCATAATAATTAATAACAACAACAACATGAATATTGATAATTTGGATATTAAAAAAAGAATAACTATATTGTTAGAACTAATGAGAAACAAGAAAACTATAATGATTATAACATTGATAATATATATATTAGGAACTGTTGATGCCTCTAAATGCACCATAGGGTTCCTTAGTGTTTAAAGAACACTTCTCATTTTAGAATTCAAGGAATTTAGAGCATTAGTAGGTTATGGCAACTTGATGTCACATATGGTGAAATAGTGGTAGAGATATGTATTATTGTTCCACAAATTTATAATAAGTGATGGTTGGGAGCCATCATGGTCCATTCTTTGTGAATTGTAGAGAATCTATGTCAACATTTAGTGAATTTTGATCCAGGTTTAAGCTATAGACTAATATAAGTGGATATTTATAATGAAGCTAAAAATAAAGTGATATGTGTGAAGAAAGAGTAAAGAGAAGGGTAAGGCAAAAAATAAATGAGTGATTTCCAATTTTAGCCTCAAACATTATGACAAAGCATCAATTGTAACTAAGTATGCATTCAACCAATATATAATACAACATAGCCTAAACTCAAATTCCACTATATACTAGGCAAACATCAAAGGATAATGTAAATATTCACAAATAAGAACTAGGTCTACTTTAAGGATTTAATACTATAATCAAATAGCATTAGAACATCTGAATATAGAGCAAAATGAAATGAAGTGAAACCTAAGATCTTCCAACTAATCCATCATATGCACAAATTATAAACCCTATGATTAGAAAATGAAACTTAGAATTCAAATACACCATTTAAATTCAAGACATCAAACCAATAATTGAGAGAAAATCTATATTGGCAATTGACATATCAAACATGGATAATCTTTACAAAATTCCTTGATTATATTTATTGCTTCAAGTGTATAATTTTTTTTCAAAATTATCTCTCTTTTAAAAATGGTAATACATGCCTTTATAGAAATATTAGGTAGTATATCAATCGGTTACAATACACATGTACACAAAAGATAAGGATAACTATCCTTCCTAAGATGGTTCTAGAATACACTTGCTTTCTACAATTAGACTGACCTAGGGGAAATATGATAACAAATTAGCATATGCCTTTACAATGGAGTATTATATTTCAAAATTTAAAAAATTATAAAAAATATAATATTGTATAATTTGATAGTAGGGCCTCTTCTTGTTATTTTTGGAGGATGCTCATGGATTTAGTATGTTACTCATCAACTAGCTTTAGATCCATAGCAAGCTTCAGGATACACTCTTCTTCTTGATCTGCCAAGTCTTCAAGCTCTCTAAAAATTTGGCCATGGCTTATTTAATGCTCCTATCTTCTTTTATCCTCTCCCTATAATTGAATATCATGTTTAGGATATTACTATTATCAGCCCCAGATTTGCCTTTACTCTTTCCTTTGATTTCTTGTGTTACCAAAGTAGTCATATGTTTGAACTATTCATCACTTATGATTATAAGGGTAGTGGGTTGTGTATGGTTTATAAGCATAGTCCCAATAATTTATTCAATCATTTAAATTATCTCCTTATCATCTTCTAGGAGTCATTCCACATCATTATGCCATGCACTCAAACTTTGAACTTTATCAACCACAATTCCTGGAATTGTGCTCAAGTGTCTCAAACTAATGGTTTTGAAACTTGGGGTATATTTCCTTACTTAGATGTTGAAAAGTTTGTATATTTTATCCTTTGAGGATTTCCATTAGGTGATTATACCCTTGGCTAATGCACTCTATTGTTCTAATTTACTCTGCCTTAGTTCCATTTCTTTGAGTGCCTCAAACATGTCATAAAATGACTCATCAATCATTTTGGCCATTACCTCAAATATTGATAGAATTGAATGTCTCCCAGTTTTCTTTTTCTCTTTCTAAATTATGGATCCTTTGTTTCATTCTTTTGACCCTTGTTTTTTCTTGTGATGATTGAATCTCGATCAAGATTTCAACATCTTCTTCATGAATGGTATCTTCACCTAGCTATTTCCCCCCCAACTAGGGTTAATCCTACAAAGGGTTACACCTTTTAGAAGGTGAATTCATCTACTCTCACCATGGTTGTCTTGATGGTAACCCTCTCTAATCCAAATATATCTAAATTAAATTGCATAGTTATGGATGACTCTATTAATTTTAGAGGTTCAGAGACCTTTACACTTGTTCTATTTTATGCTCTAGGATCATTCATATTCTTACCTTCTAGTCCTAGATTAACCATAGTTATCCTTTCTTATTTCTCTTTTACCATGGCCTTAATCCACGTTTTCATTTCATCATGCACTTATACACTTGTCATGGCCCATGAATGGGAAATAATAAGGATCTTTTATAATTTTCCATAAATTAACCAATCAGGAATGACTAGTTCATGAATTGGGAATTCATCACTGGATATATTGACTTCACTAGTGGGGTGAGTGAAGGTTAATCTTGGACTCTTATTTGGTCCAACAAGAACTAATGCTAGATTTCCCTACCTCTTCTCTTGTGATGACATAAGAACAAGCTCATTTCCTTCGTATTCTTTAAAATTTGGGTAGATTTGAGTCTCTTCAAATAGTTCCTCTTCCCTGTCAGTATCATATGCCTCTACAAGTTCCTTGATGGTACCCTCAATTATTTATTTTATCTTTAAGTATATCATATTTATGTATTGAAATGGGGAAGGTGGTCTTTTTGTGAGTGTTGAAGATGTGGGGCTTTCTCTAGGTCTCTCTTCTAACTTCACCTCTCCCACTTTGTCCTTGCCATGACCCTGTTCTTCTTGGCTTTGTATAATTTGTCCCTGAGGCTATGGTTGTGGTTGTTATACTTGGGGTGACTCCTAGGCTATCCCAAATGGTCCAAGTAGCAAGTGATACTATAAATGATGCATTTTCCATGCCTCTCTTGATGGCTTGTCATCCTTGGTCAATCTATGCTCCAATTTTATGTTGTGCACTTGGATCTGGGCCAATACTTCTTCATAATTCTTAGCCTTAATATAAATGGTGTCATGATCACTAAGTTGATACATGTACTCAGGCTTGGGGAGCTTCTTCTCCTTCAAATGGCTACTCACTATGTTTTTAGGATCCCACATCTAGAGTTCCTCAAGCTAAAATCTAAATGAATCCCTATCCTTAGCTATGGTATCAACCTATTTCCAATATTGAAGTATAATTTTTCCAATGGTTAAAGGGAAGGGGTGGAGAATATGCTTCCTCTTTTATTTGTAAATCCCATCAATACCATTGATGAGATTGGAGGCAATTTATTACTTAACAAACCTTCTTGGAACTTATATTGGTAATCTGTAAGGTTAAGATATAATCTCCTCAATCCTAATGATTGTATAGTCGAGGTAGTATCATATGTCACCCATGATTTCAAAATACTTCTTGATGAGTGGGGTGGACCATAGGCATAAGAACACCTATTATATTATTTACTATGGTTAGGTGGACATAGTCACAAATAAATTGCATATGGTTCTTATATTTAAAGATATGCAATTTGGAGTAATGGTCAGAAATCGCAGTTTTCCCTCATAAAACCAATTTATAATACCAAGGAAGTTGATTTAGGTGAGAAGGGCATCTAGTAAGTATGACATCATATAAAATTTCTTAGATTTCTTCCTTTTAATGGTAGTGAATTGTTTGGCCAAGAAGACACTGATCAAATCTCCAATTAGAGGGGTGAGATTTTGTTCCACCTTGAAATGCACATAAGGAACCCAGATTTTATTCACATAGGTGGTTGAGGGGGCTCCAAAGGCCTAGTTTAATGAGGTCATTATTAATCTAATTCCCTCTTTGAATTGTACTATTGGATTTTTTCCCTCAAATTACCTAAAGATATGGGGTCCTTGTTACAGTCAGGGCCCAAGGATAGAGTTTAGGTCATGGTTGTTGCTACATTATTTAATTTTAGATATGTCTAAAAGGGGGAGATGGATATTACAATACTTTTCAAAAATCATAAGAGAGATATAGGATATTTTATTAGAATTTCCTTCATGGATGATCCATTCATTATCTACCCTATAATCAATAAAGATGGAAGAAAGGATGTCTATATAATATAATACCTTGAGTTTTGTAGCAATGTGATGAAGTCCAACCATTTGGACAACCAAGTAATAATGGCTTCTACTTACCATAACAATCTCATACTCCTCCTTTATAATGGGCTTTAATTCCTCCACCATGAAGAAGAGTTCAGACCAATTCCTAATTCCCTAGAAATTTAAGGCTACAAGGTCCAATTTGATGTATTTAAAGATATATCCCTCATTTTTTGTCAATAAGTAGAGCTCAGTCTCTTCCTTCAATTATTGTCTGTGAGCTGCCATGGTCCTTATTTCTTTAAATTGTCTACTCTAGTTTGAAAATAGCTCTCTATTAAAGCTCTTTTGCATTCAAAACTCAATCAATCTCTCATTAGATCAAATTGTGACTAAATGAGTTTAATTAAGTCACTTTTATGTAGGGTTTAGGGTTTTGGAGCTTTAATGATATGATATATCAGACTCTAGCTTATACATGCCTTGGATTTGATTTAGACCTTTGCCTTTAAACCTTTGCATTTTTTAGGCCAAAATATCTTTTATTTTATCCTTTTATACTTATGTGGTGCCTATGTGGCATTGGTCTAGACCTTTTGAAACATTTTTCATAAATGCTTTTAATCACTAGTCATTGGCATTTAAAATACCTTCTTTTATTGTGCACCATCGGATCAAAATATTGGATTAGGAGGACATATTAATCATAATCTAGGATCTTACCTATGATTGGCTCCTTTTAACCAAGCCCTATGGTTGTGACACTTGGAATATTTACATGCCTCCCCTGTGCTTCATATCTTATGCCAATATTTTATTGAATGAGTATTAGCCATGTGGTGAGATTGTAGGCCTTTGAAAAGTCATGAGTACCTTCACATAGTTGGATCATCCTCCAAAAAAAAATGAATTATCAGATCATCATGTTAGGTATGCCTTGAACACACTTTTACCATGCATCAAGAGCATGGGCTCTTGAGACCTCATTGAAAAGTCTATAAGAGCCTTGCATCATTTAATCATCCTTTAGAGACAAATCACAAACCATCAATCTGTATTGATGCCCAAAATTTAAGTTTGTAAATTATTAAAATGGGACTTAGGCTTAAATTCCTAGGATAAGGTTTATTACATTTTTATTAAGCATGAAGTAAACCTTAGGCTAAGGGATTTATGTCTATGTTTTTTGAATTATACAAAGGGGACCATGGTTAAATGTTTCAAGCCAATGTTTATGTTGAGTTTAAATAAACACAATGTATGTATTGGTCTAAAATATTTATGCCAAGGATTATAAAATATGCTAAAAAATATCAACATGACATAATGGGGCAATAACATATAGGATTTTATTATATTGATAAAACATATTAAAACCTTCAGGTAGAAGCATTTGGTCTAAATTTTATGCTATAAAGACTCTATTTTTTTAAACAAGACTTAGTATAAGTCTATACTTTAAGGTTCATGATGTTTGAATAAAATGTCATGGGGACCTTAAAGTATAGACTTAATCTAGGTTAATTTTTCATATGCTTAGACCATACGACCATTTCTATTTTTGTAAATTGAAGATTTCTAATGTCTGAGCATTTTTTGAGCAATTCCCTTAGTTTGTAAAGCAATGTTTGAGTCTTACAGAAAAATTTTGGAGCATATTTTGATCATGAGTAGAATAATTTATTAGTTTAAATTTGATGGTGTTTCTAACTTTAAATTCATCCTCATGGACATCAAATGATGGTCATGTGAATATCAATTTTAATCTAGTCTTTTAATTTGATGGGCTTAAAGTTGACAATTGTATGAGCATTAAATTCACCCTCATGGACATAAAATTATGGTCATTAAAATGTTAATTTTAATCTCATAAAATTATTTTTATCCAATATTATATTACCACTTATCACCTCCATGGGTCTTCTCAGGATCTTGGACTTAACTCACTCCCTCAGATCAAGATCCATGATGAAGTGATAGATGTACGATCATGATCTATGATCTTTCTCATGATTGGATAATTTTGTGAAGTGGGCCCCTTATCTTTTAATCCTTAAATTTAAGGGTGTCACATATCAATAATTTAGGCCTTCTGTAATCTTTTGACATTTCAACTATGCTTCACTCCATTCGATTAGGTCCTCATGATGAAGTGAGAATCATTGATCATGATCTGAGGGATTGAATATGATTGGTTCGAGGGGTTCATGTGTAATATTTTATTGGATTTCCTCATTACATATGATCAAAGGGCCATGAGGAAGCACACACCATTGGATTACCTAAGGTGCATGGTTTTTAAGTTGAAGCTAAGGTTTTCTTCGCTCTATTGGATCAAATGTCATGATAAATTGAGGGTCATTCAATCTTGGAAGATGTGAGGAAGTTAAGTAAGGACCATGGTGATAAAAATACTTAGGCTAAGGTGTTAATCCCAAGGTCTCTATTGTATTAATAAATATTCCATGACCTTAAGGTAAAAATCTTAAGCTAAGTTATAAATCAAAGGACTGAGCTAACATAAAACTAGACTTAGGGAGCTAGAACTTAAGCTAAGGTGTTAAGAACAAGGTCCCATTTGTATTAATAAATAAAATAGGGTCTTATGTTTAAAATATTAGGCTAAGTTATTAAATATTAAAAGGACCTTATATAATGAACAACTAGTTAGGAATACAAGGAACTTTTAAAGGGGAAAATCATAAAAGGGACCAAATATTTTAGGTTGAGTTTTAGTCATGTTAAAAAACATGACTAAGCTTAAGATATGAAATTTATACTTAAGTCCAAAGTAAGTTTTAAAATGTTTTTACCAATTTATCTCTCGCTGATATTAAATTTAAACTGAGGGTTCTGTTAGGGTTTTGAAACATGAATTACCAAAGGACGAACACCATGGAACCTACAAATAAAAATAATAGAGACCATTTATTAGCACTATTACTCAAAATTAAATCAAAACATAACCAAGTAAGATTGATTTTTTTTAATTGGATGATCTTCAAATTCTAAAAGAAACATTATCATGCCATATTTCATGTTCAATTTCTAGGTTTTCTTAAGGGTCCCAATTTTCAAAAAGTGGGGGTATGTTGGTCCTAATAAATGGTGACTCATAAGGGAAACATAGCAATATTTTAGAACCTAGATACTCTAGTTTATACAAATATTTAGGTCATCCACTCCACTTGATCAATATCATAATCCAGATTAGGTCATGGTTGAAATAAACCTTACACTTGCAAACTTAGAGTCAAACACCAAGATATAGCCATAATATGTGTGTGCTTTGATTCCACTTACTATTTGCCATAGGGTTCAAGAAAAAAACTCTAGTTTTCTTATCCTTTATCACTAACACTTGACTTATATCATGTTAATATGTTTATTAAGAACCATGCTTTTATCTTAGGGGAGGATTGGGCATTGCACTGTTACCTGCTAGGCATCCATAGCCCTGGTGGAGATTACCAAAATCACCTACACTTGAAATCTTTTGATTTTGCATTATATCCTTATTTTTTGTATTTTATCTAGACTTTTATGCTTTTAACAAGGTTTGCAACTAGAATATCCAAGCTTTAGGATTTGTCCAAGTGTCTAATCTTTAAAGAATCACCTATGGCTTTAACCATTATCCCAAGAAAGGATGTTGATTAAGTGCTAGTATGGCTATACCATGATAATTTGAGTCCTTACCTAATAAGTGTAAGTATTCTTAAAACCAATTTGGGGTCAATACAATGGTCAAGTTATCATGAAATGATTGTCTTATTCTATTAGTCTTTACCATTTTTTACAAATTACAACATTATGCTTATATTTCAAGACCATCATAATTATCTGCATGGGGTACACACCCTCATTTGTAAATTTTGGTAATTTCAAGAAAATTTCATAAATTTTAGCTCAAGATTATCCAAAAGGACATATTGGGAAAAAAGAACAAAGCAATCAAGAATGAAACACATAGTAAAAATTAGGAAAGTGAAGGAAAGCAAAGAAAATAAAATAAACACATACATGCTTATGTACAGACAAGGGATAGGAAGGAAAGAACTAAATGGAAATTAACTAGCCTACCTACTCTAAATCTAACCATATTATAATTCACTCCATGAAGACCTCAAGAGGAGAAGTAGAGAAGTATTACTTGAAGTACTTCCCATTGGTAGGTAATATAAACTCTTCTCCTTACAGATATTTGAGGTTTAAGGTGTTATTTTCCAATGCCTTTACAATTTGGTATGTGTCAATCCACAAGGGTGTGAATTTTCCATATTTTCACTTAGGTTCAAATGCTTTATCCCAAAGGATAACTAGGTATCCTTGTCTAAATACCTTGATCTTTGATATTTTTTTAAACCACATTTTGAATGTGGTCTGATGTCTACTAAAGTTAGGAAAGGCTTTCTCCCTTGCATCTTCCATCTAAATGATGTCCAAAAATATTGAGTTGGCAAGTTCTTAGCTCTCCTCCATATATTATTGCATGAATCTATATGTGGGAAACTTAAGAGTGATATGAAAGATAGGTTCTTGTCCATACACTAGTAGAAATGGTGAGGCTCTTAATGCTTGCTTGATTCTTATCCTATCAGCCCATAGTGTAAACTTAAGGATCTTATGTCAATTCTTAGGCTTATCTACAGCAAACTTTTTGATTTCCTTCATTAGGTTCTTATTGGTAAACTTAGAGAATCCATTTCCTTTGGGGTAATGGTTGGATGCAAACATGAGAGTGATGTTATTATCATAAGCCCATTTAGTCATCTCTATAGATATGAAGGCTGATCTATTATCAAACACTAGAGAGACTAGAGTCCCAAACCTAGTACAAATGTTTTCCTCCAGGAATTTGATCACCTAGTTAGTCCTACATTATTTAGTGGTTGAATGTTTAATCCACCTTTTATAATAGTCTATGGTAGTCAAGACATATTTGTGACCTTTAGATTAATTAGGGTTGAATACCCCAACAAATTTTAACCCTCATTGAGAAAAAGGTTAATAAACCATGACTGGTGTAAATTCATTGCTCCCTTTGGTTCCTTGGTACTAAAAATCTGGCATGAGTGACATTCCCTCACATTTTTGTGAGCATCCTTAAAAATAGTTAGCCAATAATAGCTAGCTTTAAGATTTTTTTGCACTATGGTCCTCCTAGATCGATGTCCACTACCCATATTTTCATCAAAGGTGCTAATGATTTGGGTGGATTATTCTTGTGAGATATATCTCAAATAAACCCCTTCAAAACTTATTTTATACATGACCCCATCCTTGATTAGGTAATGGGTTGCCTTCAATAGCAGGTCCCTATTTTGCTCCTTAGATAATCTTGTAGGACAAGTACCATTAATTAGTAAATGTATGATTGAATCATACCACTCACTAGCTTGAAATTTCTATTAATCCACTTACATAATACTTATCCTAGGGTTAGCATTAATAATCATCTATGTTAAATCTTGGTACCTTACTATTTTTTATTTTTTATCTCTAAGTCATACTCCTAAAAAAATAACATCCACTTACCTTTACATTCTCCCAATTAATTATAACTTAACATAAGTTTTTTGGTAGGTTCAGGTAAGATAGCATGCACCTTATTTCTAAGGATGCAATACTTGAATTTATTAACTACCTTAACTAATGCATATGCATACTTATCAATGAATGAATAATTTGACTCAATATTTTTAAAATTAGTTCTCATAAAATCTATTGGATGATCACACCCATCAATATTTTGAGTTAACACCATAACCATAGTGTGGTCAAATGTAACATAATAGAGATATAAGTCCCTTGACAAGTCAAGACTTATGAAGACTGGATCCTAGCTAATGGCCTCCTTGATATCATTGAATGCCTTTATGGATTCTTCATTCCATGTGACCTTGGCATCTTTCTTTAACATGTCATTCAATGGTTTGAAAATTTCTAAAAAGCTAGAAATAAACTTTCATACAAAATTTATCTTATCAAATAATTATTTTAGCTCTTTTTCATTATTTAGAGGTTATATTCTAGATATGACCTCCACTCTTTTAGGGTCTATAGAGATTCCATCTTTGGTTATAACATGACCCAATAATTTTCCTTCGGTAACATATAAAATACTCTTCTTAGGGTTTAAGGAGATTCCATACCTCCTATATCTCTCAAAGACTTATCTTAAGTGCATGAATTGATCTTCCATATTCTTTGAAAATAGCTTTAGATAATCCATATATATAATAATGCACTTACCTATCAAGTCTTAGAAGGCATGGTCTATAGCTCTTTGAAAAGTAGCTCTTATATTGATTATCCCAAAGGGCATCCTCTTGTAAGTGAAGGTTCCACACTTAGTTGTGAAATTTATTTTCATCCTCTACTCTCTATCAACCAACATTTTGTTGTAACCTAAAAAGCCATCAAGAAAAAACATCATAGTTGAACCTAAAACAACTTGTATAACTTGGTCTAAACAGGGAAGGGGATAGTTGTCCTTCTTGGATGCTTTGTTTAAGTTTATGAATTTTATCTAAAGTTAGATCTCACCATTATTATTCCTAACTAGAACTAAGTTAGCCACCTAGGTATAATTCCAAATGGGGGAAACTACCCTAGCATCTAGTAGTCTTTTGACCTCTTTGAAGATCATGGGTTCTAGGATAGGGTTTACAGGCCTCTAGTTCTACTTAAATGGTTTGAAAATTTATTTAAGGGGTATAGTATGGGTAATGACTCTTGGATAAAAGATATTTAATTAATCATAGTACCATGTTATGACATCCCTATATTAGGTAAGGATCTCTTTGGCTTTCTTATTCTCATTTTTTGTATAGGCTTTTCCAACATTTACTAGTTGGGGTTGATCTTATAGGCCAAGATCAATAGCATTATAATATTTCCCACTTACCTTAGGAACATTATAAAATTCATCTAGTTTGTCTTGATCAAATAGACTCTCTAAATAAATCATCCCCTTGGGGATCTTTTTGTCATTCAACTGAATGACTTTACCATCAAATTTTTCCTCAGATGTATTTTCATCAATATCATCAATAATATAAGAATCAAATGATCCAAAATTGGTCATGAAATCCAATATCTATTGATCATAATTTAAAAATTAAATTTTTTAAACATTATCATGCATTGAAGCATAATGGATCAACTCAATACTAAAATTAGGGGAACCTTGGTTGGGCATGAGGTTGGCTGCAGTAGATGTTAGTTCATCAGTAGTTTGGTTTTCCTCTCTTGGGATGGGTGTGATTATAAAATTATCAAAGTACTCAATCACATCCCAACCTTTGTAATTTTATCTCTTAAGATATGATATCTTGCATTGGTATTTGTTTCGTACCTAGTTGACCACTAGTTATGAATCCCCATAAACTAGAAATTCTTTGAATTTATTCTTTATAGTAAATTACAAGCCTAAGATAAGGGTTTCATATTCAATAAGGTTGTTAGTATAATGTAATTGGAGCCTAAAAGAAGCATGGTAATTTCTATTATTAGGTTCATTTAAGACAACACTAACACCTACTCTAGCATTACACATAGCACCATCAAAATGCAATTTCTATAGTCTAGGAACAACATGAGCACTATTGGGATCACATACCTTATCAATATCTAGGGTAAAAACCCCTAAGTTTGATTCAATTATGTTGACCCTATCAATTATAGATTGCACTCAGTTATCATGTGTTTCATCCTTGGTTCTCTTTCAACCCTAATTTTATTAGGAACTCCCTTTTAAGCTAGCCAAAAATGTGATCAATTTGTGGACATGTAACCATTCAAAGCCTTAGTCCATTTCATGTTCAATAATATTCCATAAACATTAGGTATATCAACAACTTGAATATCAATGAATTTTTGCACACTAGTCTCAAAATCTAGTTACATGTGAATATTTAAAAGCTCCCAAGTTACTTTAACTCTATATTTGTCTAATTAGGTGACAACCCTATCAAACTTAATAGGTGTTAGACCAAGTTGTTTACATATACCTTTAGGCATGATGTTGAGGTAGTCAAGGGTTTCCTCTACTCTCTATTCCTTAAGGGGTATGTCTTCTTCAATAACTATTGAAAAGCTTGGACCTCCTCAAGGATATCATCAAGTTTATTTCCCTCTTGAAAGGAGAAATCAAAAGTATCAAACATGAAGGCTTGGTCAAATGAATTAGATCTAGAAGCAATTGCACCACTTTCCTTGTTGGGGACCACTTCAAATGTATCCAACTCCTCTTGGAAATCCTCAAAGGATTTGAAAAACTCTATATAATCAATTTCTCCATGTTTGGATATGAAATGTACCCTATAATAATCAAGTAATGTAACATCAGTAAGGTTAATGTACATGGTATTATTTTCAGAAGATGGCTCATTATTCCTATTATTATGAAAACTATCATTCTAAAATCTATTATTTAGCCTCTACCTAAACTTTCATAAATATTTCTAACCTATTTTTGCAACTAAATAAAATTAGTGCTCAACTTTCAGACCATTTTTAAGATAGATTCATTCTCATTTTTAGGAGATTTACAATTAGGTACCTAGTTATTATTAGTAGATGGTACCAAATCCTTTTTATAATTTGGATTGAAGCTATTAGTAGGATTATTTAAGAATCCTAAGTTCTAATTAGGGGTTGCATGACTCAATGTAAATTTATTGAGGTTGGGAAGTTGGTTTAAGGCTGGGATATTTTGATGTTTATTGGGGAATAAGTTCATCATAGGAATATGTGGTTAATATTTGGAATAGAATATGCCATTTTGCCTTGGGGTTGATCTGATCATTAATGGTGACTACCTCATAATAGGTCCTAGCTAATGAAGTTATATATGACATGGATCTCACTAAAAATATAGAGGTCATGGGATCCACTACATCTTTTTAGATTTATAAAGCTAAGACAACATCAATATTATAGGATTCTATGGTCCTAAATTTTTTCTAAATTATAGCATTAACAAACCTAATAGGCTGACTTTCATATCTTCTAATAGTGGTGAAATAGTGGTAAATAACACAAGAATTGACAATCTTAATAAATTGGTCTATAAAAACATCAGTGAAACCATCCCAAATAGTGATGTAATTGTCAAGAAAATTCAAGAACCATTCATAAGAAGCATCTTTAAAGGTGAAATGGAATAAAATACAAGCCACATTTTCATGCATAACATTTATCAACCTTCAAGAAACTTTGAAGGACTTAATGTTCTCTTCAGTAGTTGTAATATCAATTAGACTAAATATAGGCAAATACTTCTCTAAGTTGTGTGGGAGATCATACACCACACCTGGTACATTAATTTAAGATTCCCTTAGCCATGCCATAGCTGGATAAAGGTTGAAGGAATAGATACTTTGAAGAGGTGAAGTTGGAAGGGAATTGGTTCTCATGCATCTACCTTTGTCACTTCTACCTTTCCTATGAACCCCAAGCTCTAACAAAGACTACTAGGTTTTTGAGTGTGATCTTATCCTAATCTCAGGTATTTCTATCTTGAAATTTGAATATCTTGTTTGAAATATTATGCATCAAGTTAAAGTTTAGAAATAAAAATACTTAGACCTACACATTGAGCTTATTTTGAGAAGATTGTATGAAAAACTACAAAGGATGTTGATCTTTGACTGAATTAGCTCAAAGAAGCATTCAATTACATGAATATGATTTATATTTATAATTATAAGCCTAAAGGAACTTGGATCTATGAAATATATGCCAACCTTTGATCAAAATGATTTGTCCTAACCTTAGATACTATGGATTTTCAAAGTTTAAGCTAAATTTATTGAAACCAAGCATCAATATCTCAAAAAACTTCAATCTTTGTTTAAGGAAGCTCAAAGATATGTCTCAAATTACAAAGATAAAATATTTCTCTACTTCTAAACAAATAATTCACTCAAAAACAAAAATATACACTAATATTAGATAAAAACATGCTAAGATCAACAATATTTAAAGAATTCACAACCCTCCTTCTAGCACAAGTGGGGAACCACCTTGTTAATGCCTCTAAATGCACCATAGGGTTCCTTAGTGTTTAAATAACACTTCTCATTTTAGAATTAAAGTAATTCATAGCATGAGTAGTAGGTTATGGTAACTTGATATCACCTATGGTGAACTAGTGATAGAGATATGTATTCGTGTCCCAAAAAAATTTAATAAGTGATGGTTGGGAGACATTTTGGTCCATTTTTTGTGAATTGTAAAAAATTTATGTCAACATTTAGTGAATTGTGATATAGGTTTAAGCTAAAAACTAATATAAGTGGATATTTATAATGAATATAAAACTAAAGGGATATGTGTAAAAAAAGAGCAAAGAGAATGGTAAGGAAAAAAAATAAATGAGTGATTTCCAATTTTAGTCTCAAACATTATGACACATCATCAATTGCAACTGAGTATGCATTCAACCAATATATAATGCAACATAGCCTAAGGTCAAATTCCACTATATACCAAGCAAAATTCAAAGGATAATGTAAAAATTCACAAGCAAGAACTAGGTCTACTTTAAGGATTTAATACGATAATCAAATACCAATAGCACATATGAATATAGATCAAAATGAAATGAAGCAAAACTTAATATATTCCACCTAATCTATCATATGCACAAATTAAAAACCCTATTATTAGACAATGTAACTTAGAATTCAAAGACACCATTCAAATTTAAGGCATCAAACCAACAATTGAGATAAAATTTATTTTGGTAATTGACATATCAAACATGAATAAGTTTTGCAAAATTCCTTGTTTATATTAATTGCTTCAAGTGTATAAAATTTTCTCAAAATTCTCTCTTTTATAAATGGTAATACATGATTTTATATAAATATTAGGTACTATAATAATTAGTTTCAATACATAGGTGTACAAAAGACAATGCCAATTGTCATTCCTAAGATGGTTATAGAATACACTTTCATTCTATAATTAGACTGACCTGGGGACAATATGCTAACAAATTAGTATATGCCTTTACAATGGATTATTCTATTTAAAAAGTTAATTTTTTTTTATAAAATACAATATTATCTAATTTATTTGTGGGGCCTCTTCTTATTTTTAGAAGAGGATGCTCATGGATTTAGTATGTTTCTTATCAACTAGCTTCAGATGCATAGTAGGCTTCAGGGTATGCTCTTCCTCTTGATCTACCAAGTCTTTAAGTTCTCTATCATTTATAACCATGGCTTCTTTAATGCTTCTAGATTCATTTATCCTCTCCCCAGAATTTAATATGATGTTTAGAGTCTTACTACTATTAGCCCCATATTTTTCCTTTACTCTTTCCTTTAATGTCATAAGTTACCAAAGTAGCCCTATGTTTGAATTCTTCAGCATTTATGATTCCAAGGGAAGTGGGTTATGTAGGGTTTGTAATCATAGTACCAAGAAGCTATTCAATACATATAATTAAATCTTTATCATCTTTTATTTGTCATTACACATCATTGTGCCATGTACTCAAACTTTGAACTTTGTCAACCACAATTCCCAAAATTGTGCTCAAGTATCCCAAACTAATGGTTTTGAAGCCTAGGATCTATTTCCTTGCTTAGATGTTGAGAAGTTAATCTATTTTGTCTTATGATACTTGTTATTGGGTGACCAGACCCCTAGCTAATACACTTTGTTGTGTTAATGCATTCTGCCTTAGCTCCATTGCTTTGAGTGCCTCAACATGTCATAAAATGACTCATCAAGCATTTTGGTCATTACCTTAGGTACTAATAGAATTGCTTGTGTTTCCAAGTTTGATTTTTATCTTTCCAAATTATGTATCCTCTATTTCATTCTTCTAACTCTTAATTTTACTTATGCTAATTGAGCCTTAATCAATCTTTCAACATCTTCTTTATGAATGCCAGCTTCACCTAGTTGTTGCCCCCCAACTAGGGTTAATCCTACAAAGGGTTATACCTTTTGGAAGGTAAATTAATCCACTCCTACCATGGCTATCTTAGTGGTAACCCTCTCCAATCTAGCTATCTCTAGATTAAATTGCATGGTTGTGGATGACTCTATGACTTTTAGAGGTTCAGATACCTCTACACCTATGTTACTTGATGCTCTAGGAGCATCCATCTTCTTACCTTCTAGTCCTAGAGTGACCAAAATTCTCCTTTCCTTTTTATCTTTTATCATTGTCTTAATCCATGGTTTCATTTAATCATGTATGTACACACTTGTCATGGACCATAAATGGAAAATAGTAGGGATCTTTTGTAATTTTCCATAAATGAACCAGTCAAAAATGATTGGTCCATGAATTGGGAATTCATCACTGAATAGATTGACTTCAATAGTGGGGTGAGTGAAGGTCAATCTTGGCCTATTATTTAGTCCAATTGAACTAATGCTAATTCTACCTTCCTATTCTCATGAGATGGACTAATAACAAGTTCTTTTCCTTTGTATTCTTTAGACACTCCTTCCTAGATTTGATTCTCTTCAAATAGTTCCTCTTCCCTATCAGTATCATATGCCTCTAAAAGTTCCTTGAGGGCACCCTCAAGTATTTATTTTGAATTTAAGGCTATCATATCTGTGTAATAAATTGGGGAAGGTGGCCTTTATGGGAGTGTTTAAGATGGGGGCCCTCTCCAGGTTTCTCTTCCAATTTCACCTCTCCCACTTTTTCCTTACCAAGACCTTATTCATCCTATCTTTTTACAATTTGTCATTGAGGTTATGGTTGTGGCTATTCCACTTGGGGTTGCTCCTACCCTATCCCAGATGGTCTAGGTAGTAATTGATACTATAAAGAATGTATTTTCCATGCCTCTCTTGATGTCTTGTCATCCTTGGTCAATCTATGCTCTAGTTTGATGTTATTCCCTTGGATCTTGGCCAACACTTCTTCATAATTCTTAGCCTTAATATAAATGGTGTCATAAACACCAAGATAATTCATATAATCAAGCTTGGTGAGATTATTCTCCTTCAAATGGCTACTCACTATGTTCTTAGGATCCCACATCTTGAGTTCATCAAGTTGAAATCCAAATGAATCCCTATAAATAGCCATGGTATCAACCTATTTCCAATCCTAAAGTATAGTTCTTCTAATGATTAGAGGGAAGGGGTGGAGAAGACCCTTCTTCTTTTATTTATAAATCCCATAAATGTCATTGATGATATGGGAGGTAATGTTTTTCTTGAAAATCTTACTTTGAACCTATACTGGAAATCTATAAGACTAGGACATAATCCACTCAATTCTGATGACTATGTATTTAGGGTAGTACTAGATGTCACCCATCATTTTAACATACTTTTTGATGAGTAGGTGGACCCTAGGCATGGGAAAACCTATTATATCCTCCACTATGGTTGGGTAGACATGGTCATAAATAAATTACATATGTTTCCTATATTTAAAAATATGCAACTTGGATTAATGGTTAGAAATGGTAGTTTTTACCTTAGGTGACCAATTTCTAATACCAAGGAAGTTAATTGAGGTGATAAGGGCATCTAGTAGGTATGACATAATATAAAATTACTTAGATGTCTGCCTTTTAATGTTAGTGATCAAATCTCTAATTGGAAGGGTGAGCTTTTGTTCCACCATGAAATTCACATAGAGAACCTGGATTTTATTCAAATAAGTGGTCGAAGGGGATTTAAAGGCTTGATTTAATAGGGTCATTAATACTCTAATGCCCTTCCTAAATAAAAATATTGGAATTTTTCCCTCAAAGTCTTGGAAAATATGGGGTCTTTAGTGTAAACAAGTCTTAAAGACAGAGTCTAGGTCATGGTTATTGGTCCATTTTTTAATTTTGGATAGGTCTATGTGGGGGAGAGGGAGATTATAATGATTTTAAAAATCTATAGGATATATATATGATATTTTCTTAGAATTTACTTCATGGATGATCCATTCATTATCTACCCTATAGTCAACAATGATCAGAGCAAGGATGTCTATAAAATATAGTACCTTAGGTTTTGTAGTGGTGTGGTAAAGTCTGACCATCTGGACAATAACCAACTCATTATTCCTTTTACTTATCATAACAATCATTTGATCATCCTTTGTAATGGGATTCAATTCCTCCACTATGAAGAAGAGTTTAAACCAATTCCTAATGCCCAGGACACTTAGGGATGTAAGGTCTAATTTGATGTTTTTGAAGATCCATCCCTCATTGTCTATCAATAACTAGAGCTTGGTCTCTTCCTTTAATTATTATTTATGAGATAAAATGGTCCTTATTTCTTCAAATTTTCCACATTGGTTTGCAAATAGGTCTCTATGAAAGCTCTTTTTCACTCAAAACATAATCAAGCTATCCCTGGATCAAAGTGTGACCAAATGAATCTAATTGGGTCACTTTTATGTAGGGTTTAGGATTTTGGAGCTTTAATGGTAGGATATTTTAGATTCTAGCTTATATGTGCTTTAGAATTAATTTAGACCTTTGAATTTATAAATTTGCTTTTTTCATCCCATAAGATCTTTCATTTTATCCTTTTATGCTTGTATGGTACCTATGTGGCATTGGTTTGGACCTTTCGTGGCATTTTTCATAAATGCCTTTGAGCACTAGCTATTGGTATTTAAAATACCTTATTTTATTTCACACCATTAGATAAAAATATTGGATTAGTGCAAGCTATTAATCATAATTTGGGCTCTTATCTATGATTGGATCCTTTTAACCAAGCCCTATGGTTATGACACTTGTCATCTTTGCATATCTATCCCGTGCTTTGTAGCTTATGTCAGTCCTTTATCAAATAAGTCTTGGCCATGCAGTGAACTTATAGGCCTTTGAAAATTCATGAGTGCCTTTGTGTCATTGGATCATCCTCTAGTGATAAATCACAAACCATTGGATCATCCTGTCAGGTATACCTCAAATGTGCTTTTACCATGCATCGAGGTCGTAGTCCCTAAAGGCCTCATTGAAAATTCTATGGGAGCCTAACATTGTTAAATAATCCTTTAGTGACAAAGTAAAAACCATCAATTTGTAAATATGCCTGAACTTTAAGTTAGTACATTATTAAAATGGGACTTAGGCTTAAATTCCTTAGGCTAAGGTTTATTACATTTTTATTAATCATGAAGTAAACCTTAGGCTAAGGGATTTATGTCTAAGGTTTTTGAATTATAAAAAGGAGACCATGGATAAATGTTTCAAGCCAATGTTATTATGCTTAAATAAACACAATGTATGCATTGGTCTAAAATATTTATGCGAAGGATTATAAAATATGCTCAAAAGGATCAAGATGAAATAATGGTCCAATAACAAATAGGATTTTATTGTATTGAAAAAACACATTAAAACCTTTAACTAGAAGAATTTGTTTTAAATTTTACATTATAAGGAGTGTCTCTTTTTAAAATAAGACTTAGTATAAGTCTATAGTTTAAGGTTCATGATGTTTGAATAAAATGTCATGGAGACCTTAAAGTATAGACTTAAACTAGGTTTATTTTGCATATACTTAGACCATATGACTATTTCTATTTTTGGAGATTGAAATTTTCTAGTGTTTGAGAATTCTTTGAGCACTTCCCTTAACTTGTAAAGTAATTTCCAAGCCTTATAGCAAGATTTTGTAGTGAATTTTGATCTTGAGTAGAATAACTCATTAGATTAAATTTGATGATCTCACAAACATCAAATGCATCCTCATGGATGTCAAATGATGGTCATGTGAATATTAATTTTAAGCTAGTAAAGATTTTAATTTGATGGGCTTAAAGTTGATGATCACATGGGCATCAAATACACCCTTGACAATGTCAAATGATGGTCATGCAAACATAAATTTTAAGCTCATCAAATTATTATGATCTAATGAAATAATGAAACTTGTCACCTCTATAGGTCTTCTTAAGATCTTGGACTTAACTCACTCCCTCATATCAAGATCCATGATGAAGTTACAACTGTAAGATCATGGTCTGAGAGCTTGATCATGATTGGATGCTTTGGTTAGGCAAGCCCTTTTACTTTTAATCCTTGAATGTAAGGGTTTTGCATGTTAATCATTTGGGCCTTCCATAATATTTTGACCTTTCAAATGTGCTTCATTCCATTTGATCGAATCGTCATGAAGAAGTGAGAACCATTGATCATGATTTGAGGGCTTGAATATGATTGGTCCAAGGGGTTATGTGAAGGATTTTGGAAATTTTCCTCAAACCATCTGATCAAAGGTCTGTAAGGAAACATATAACATCAGATCATCTAAGGTGCATGTTGTTTAAGTTGAAGCTCAAGTTTTCCTTGATCCATTCGATCAAATGTCATGATAAATCAAGGGTTGTTAGATCCTAAAAGATACAAGGAAGTTAAGGTCATTGTGATAAAAATACATAGGCTAAGGTGTTAATTCGAAGGTATCTATTATATTAATAAATATGTTGAGGCCTTAGGGTTAAATTCTTAAGCTAAGTTATAAATCAAAGAACTAAGATAACACAAAATTGGACTCAAGGAGCTATAACTTAAGCTAAGATGTTAAGAATAAGGTCACATTTTTATTAATAAATACAATGGGGCCTTAGGGTTAAAATATTAGGCTAAGTTAGGAAATATTAAAATAACCCTATATAATGAATAACTAGTTAGTCATACAAGGAAATTTTAAAGGGGAAAACCATAAAAGCGACCAAGTATTTTTGGTTAAGTTTTAGTCATGTTAAAAAGCATGACTAAGCCTAAGATATGAAATTTATGATTAATCCCAAAGTAAGTTTTAAAATTTTCTTACCAATTTAGATCCTACCAATATTTAATTTAAATGGATGGTTCTACTAGGGTTTTGAAACATGAATTTTTTAGGGACATACATCATGGAACCTTCAACTAAAGGCAATAATGACAATTTATTAGCACTGTTAGTCAAAATTAAAGAAAAAAATAACTAAGTATGCTTGATTTTGATAAATTGGATGGTCTTAAAATTCTACAAATAACTGATACCACTTGTCAGGATCTAGACAATAACAATTGATTACTTTTGCAAGCAACTAAACATGGAATTAAACCAGAATTGAAAACAACTAGAAATCAGAATCATCAAAGAATAAGAGATACAAGAAACCACCTTGAAAACTTGTATTAAAATCTTGGAAATACAATCGAAGAAATCTCTCTTTCTTCCACACCTCTCTCAGATGTACAGATCTCTTTCTAGATCTCTTTCCCTCATGAGTTCTCTCTCTCAATTACAATCAACTCCAACAACCTGGATTGATTCACATATACATATACTGTACAATTCTTGTACTATTCTACTACTACTATAAGCTATGAAGATCTATCCCTATTATATAACTTTAGGGATTCATGAGCATATAATCACAACCATTAGATGCACCTCCTAATCAAGGGCTCAAAATATTCCTACTAAAGATAGAGATGCGGACTTAAGACTAACACTTAATCCTATCATGCAAACATTCTATTCTATCCACAAAAATAGATTTTGGATGCACAGGTGACCGACATTGGTCCCTGCCTGTTTGCATGTGACCAATGTCGGCCGATCCATGACCGATGTCGGTAGCCTCTGGTCCATTCTTGACCATCCTTGGTGACTGTGTGACACCTGCAACTTCTACACTCTCTCATTTGGTGAAGCTTTTAGCTTCACACCTTAACACATACATCATGAAACCTTAAACTAAAGGCAATAGTGACAATTTATTAGCACTATTAGTCAAAATTAAAGAAAAAAAAAACTAAGTATGCTTGATTTTGATAAAGTAGATGATCTTAAAATTATACAAATAACCTTATCATGTCATATTTCATGTTCAATTTATAGGGTTTTTAAGGGTCCCAATTTTCAAAAAGTGGGGGTATGTTGGTTCCAATAGGAACAAGATTAATAAAAAATAAAATAATATATAATTTAGGAATAAGAATATTGGTTTGAAAAACAACTCTTTAACTATTAATCTTACTATATCTATAAATAAAATAACTTCTTTTTCTAAAGATCAAGACACCAATAATATCATTTCTGATTGGGAAAACAAATAGGTAGTTAATATTTCAAACTATTTTTTATATAAGCCCTCTTTTAAAATTTTAAAATGGGTTTAGGTTTTTATATTATCCCTTGGAACATACCTAGATAAAATTTTATTGTAGGTATAGACAATGCTCTTAAAAAACTTCCTTTTAACTTAGCAGAAGAATTTAGACAAAATTGTGTTGTGGCTTTACATAAAGCCAAACCACTATGTTGCAATATTTACAAATAAGAGTGGATATATATTAAGACCCTTAAGTGAAACTATGATATATTTATTCTCAAAGTAGATAAAGGGAATGATATAGTTTTCCTTAATCATATTTACTATGACTTTAAAAGGCTAGATCACATATCCAATAGTGGTAGTTATAGAAAGCTTGATCATAACCCAATGTGCAACATTATTAAAAATGTTACTAAGGTGATTAAGTCATATTATTTTAATGATTTAATAAAAAATAAATTAATTCCTAATAAATAATTTACCCCCATGATATATGGTGCTCCAAAAATTCATAAATTAGGAGTACCATCAAGGCCCACTATAGACACAACTGACTCCCCAATATATAATCTTGTGGAATTATTAGCTAATAAGATTAAAATATTTATAAGGAAAAACTCCTCTTTTCTTCATGACTCAAGTGAATTTTTTGATTTTATCAAGGATAAAAATGTAGAAAATAATGAGTTTCTATTAAGTTTTGATGTTGTGCCGCTCTACACCAAGGTACCAATAAATGAAGTAGTGGAAGTATTTTGTAATATTACTAACATAGAAATGACTAATATAGTTATGTTATGTTTTAACTCTACTTTATTCAACTTTACAGGTATAATTTGTGAATAATGTGAAGGCATGGCAATGGTCTCTCCTTTATCTCTCATAGTTGCTAACCTCTTTATGGAAAAAATTGAAGAGTTGACACCTCACTCTTTCCCATTAAAACCCAAATGGTGGAAAAGATATGTTGGCGACACCGACTTATATTGGAAACATGGCCTAGATAAATTGGAAGAGTTCCATTCCCATCTCAAAAATTAGTTTCATAACATAAAAATCACCAAATAAATTGAATTGAAATAATAACTACCTTTTTTATATATCCTCTTCCTTAGAAAGGAAGATGGTTCTTTAGCTAGGAAGGTCTATAAAAAAGGTAAACATACATACCTTTACCTTCATGCTTCCTTCCATCACAATCCTACCTAAAAAGTATGGGCTATCAAGACTCTAACTACAAGGTCTTTTAAAATTTTTGATGAGGAGAGCATCGATCATGAAGTCATGCACTTGAATCAAGTTTTTTAGTTAAATGGATACTCTGGTAAAAAAATAGCTAAGGCTATCAAGTAGGATAAGGAAAATATTAATAGAAATAAAAGCAAAGAGTCTTTCATATAGGGTCCCATAGCTTATCTTTTATATGTTTGATGTAGAAAAAATAGGCCAATATTTTGGAGGCCATAATGTTTAACCCGTAGCTCTATTTGAGATCTTCCATGCACCAAAATGATCATCTCAAAAAATTAATTTTTGTCCTAAGATACCCTATCTACTTAGAGTTTATTTTTATATTTTTTAGAGGCCATACATGATCATCTAAGGGTCCAAAATTATTGTTTAACTATTTTTTCAAGAATTTCCTATTTTTAGAAATTGTATATTTTTAGGACTAGACATTAACTTCAGTTGAATTTTATCCCATAAGCTAATTTTAGTATTTAGAGTATTTGGGGAGATTTTTAGAGCTAAACCTACTTGAATATGAATTTAAATATAAATAACAACTACTAAAAATAGATGTTTTTTTAATATTTTAGTTGTTATTGAATATTTGCATGTTAACTCTAAATTTTGAGTTAAAGCTTATATAATCTTGGTTTGGGTTTGTAATTATTTCAAGTCATTCAATACGAATCAATTATGAGTATTATTTTAGATCTTGGGATATTAGTAATTTTATTGTCTTGATAGTTTTTGGGTTCATTAATGTTGAATGCATTTCTAACAAATTAGCTAAAATTCTCAATCACCATAATATTCACCCCACGTTCTTACCTATTAATAAGTTACACATGATGTTAGGGTCTACTAAAGACAATTTGGATCCAAACCTTAGAAGTGGAGTCTATAAGGTTGATTATTCATGTGGTATACCTTACATAGGGGAGATGGGAAGATCATTTAAAATGAGAATTAAAGAACATTATACAGACATTCATCTAGAAAGGAAAGAAAAATCAGCCCTTGTCAAAAATTTGTTTAAGTCAAAACATGATATTAATATTGAGGAAGCTCAAATTTTGGTAGTAGAAGATCACTTCCATAAACATAAGTTAAGAGAAGCAATATAAATATTGAAACATCCTAAAAATTTAAATAAAAATGATGGGTTAAGAATCAATCATGCTGGAAAGATGGTAGTTTATAATAATTAGTTTTTTTTTCTCTTCTAGGGTGTAAGATTGTGGTGTTTAGAGTTCCCTTCATTGATTTATTAGATAAACTTATTTATTTTTAATTTTTTAATGATATCTCTTGATTTTTTCTAAAATAGGTTATGTTTGCAGGTTAATAACTTAAATATTTGGTTAACTAATTTTAAAACATTTCCTTATAACTAAAACAAACATTTTTTAAATAAATTAATAAATTCTAAATTTATTTTATTTTATTTTAACAAATCTCAAAATATTTTATAATTTTATAAAAAATTTAAAATAGCTTTAAATTTTGGTTAACTAATTTTAATTATTAAAATAAATAATTTTTTATATAAATAATAAATAATAAATAATAAAATTTTTTAATTTACATATTTCAAAATATTTTATATATAGTGTTATGACATACTTTAAAAATAACTTTAAATAATTAATAAATTCTTAATAATAACTTTATTTAATTTTAAATTTATTTATTTATAACATAATTTTAAATTTACAATGTTATAACCTATTTTATATCTTTAAATTAATAATTAATCATTAATAACTTATAACTAATACGAATTTGGTAATAACTTAATTTTTTATTTTTGTTTTCTTGTTTTTGATTTTCATTTTTAGAAGATTTAGATAATGGCTATCTAGTTAATTTTTTAGCAACATTTTTATAATGGTTATATTCTTCCAATTTTTAAAGTATGTTGTTCTAATGTTCCTAAACATATTATTTTCCTAATGAAGGATCACAGTAGTGGATCTAAAACATGTCAATATTCAAAACTTGACATGATTTTTCCAGAAGATTATTTACTATCAACAAGTTATATTTAATGGATTTTTTTCCTACTAACGAATTATCCCATCAATAGAATGCCTCCATGTAGGTCCTATATAAAATAACGTAATGGCCACTTGTCATGAGTTAGTAGAGGTATAAAACCATACATGTCCATCATATAATGAATCCTATAATGTATCATCATTTGGAATATCATTAATTTGATTTAATCCATCTTCATTATATTCATCATATTGTACTGATCCTTAGGATTATCATAATCATAATAATCCATATAGTCATTATGTTAGGAGAGAAAAAATTTCTTAGGTTTATATTATTCTTCATTATGTCCCTTATTATTATTCTTTTCAATCAAAGGATATGGATATGAGGTCACATATGAGTTTCCCCAGTAATCATGTTGGTGCATCTTATGTTTGATATTTTTTAAGTTAAAACATATGATTTCTAGGTTTATTTAGTCATAAGAACACTCTATTTTTTATCATGAACTTATTTTTGTAATTATTACCTTTATAATTGGTCTTATTTTACTTTTTCCAATTGTTCCTTATGTAACTTTCTTTTGGGTAATTTTTTCCATTTGTAACATTTCTTGTTCCATTTTTTCCATTTATAATCTCTCTTGTTCCATTTTTACCTTTGAATAAGTATCCTCAAATGTATTAGTTTATTTAATTATATAAGGTGTATATAAATTTGTTGTGTTTCAATGGATGTATCTATTGAAAAATCACCACTATCAATTAGTTTTGGCTTGTTGTGCTTCAAATCCCAACATTGATTTTTATGATGTATCATAAGTCTATTATAAGTGTAATAGTGTTTTCATTGCCTTAAAGGCTGCCATAATATTTTATCTTAAAGTATTATTAATATTTGGTGAACTCATTGAACTATTTATTGCAATTGTGTCTTGTTTCTTAACCCTACTTGAGATGAATTATTTTGAGTCAAAAAATCATATAATAGGGAAGCAAAGGTGTAATTAAAACTAACATGTTGGGATTGTGAATATGTGAAATCTTATCTTCAAGTGATGTAATCTTCATAAATTTTATTTTGGATATCCTCTATGGAATTTATTATAGTAACCATCCGATCTAAAATTGATTCAAAAACACAAACCTTTGGTAATTATAGCTAAATTGTATATAATAACCCTCAAGAGGATGTGTGGTAGGTGGAGGCAGTTGAGGATGAACATGTTGACTACCTCCAGGTTTTAATATAGGATGATTCACATTACCTCTTGGAATAGTGATGACATGGACTATGAAATTAAATGTAGGATATCAACCCATAATGGAGATAGGATGGTAGCTATCACAACCTGGAAGTTATAAATGGAGATTCTAAACTCATATCTGAACTACAAATACATTGGGAACCTAATTTAAAAATTAAAAAGTCATAAATGATTGAAGTAAGTAAAAATAATGAATTTATAAGAGTCAAATATGAATTGATAAAAAACATAAAACCAAAAGGACATTTTAAAATTTAAAAAAAAAAGGTTTTAATAAAAATTAATAAATAAACAAACATATTGATTTATTTAAAAATAGGTACATCCCTTGGTTTATAGATGTAATTTTATAAAAATAATAAATTAGAAATTTTGGAAAATCCATATAGTATGTTTGCTAACAAAAATAGTTTTTCAAGGAAACCAATGTTACTAGTAAAAATATTAGAGATCTTTTAAAACAGATCCATTTTGGTTTAAATATATTCTAATCAATGAAGAATCTTAAAAGAGAAAATCCTAATACAAGGATGGGAATGAAATTCTAGGGGAAAAGATTAAAAAATTTAATTTGCATAGAGGATAAGGGGAGATAAAAAATAGGTCTGAAACCCTAATAATTTTTTTTGGTACCACTAGAAAGAATGGTGAAACCCTAATAAAATAAAGGGTTTAATAGTATTCAAAAAATATATAGATTCACTAATATGTTTACCCTATTTTTATATTAATGATAATCATAATAGTCTAAACTTGTATGATTAATTCAGATTGTAATACATAGAAATAAATAATAAATTTTAATTTAACTGAATGGGATTAATTTGATAATGCAAAATATTATATTTATAAAGTACTAAGGATATCAGGATACTTATATTTTTTATTTGAATGGTTGCATTTGACTATATTCTAATATTATAAATGGACTCAAACTATAACTATGATTCTTATGGATCTAAAATCAATTGTTTCATAATGTTGTTTCACTAAAATTAGGCCTAGGGTAAATTTTTTAGATACAGGTGACTTAAGGTTGAATTTAGTATCCTTTGATATTATGTTTATTTATGACTAGATAGTATAATGCACCTACTTGATATGTCTTTGTATGTGCGATATTTGAACCTTGAATATATATGTATCTCCATAAATTAAGTTCATTATACTTAGAACCCTAGGTCTACTTGTGAAGGATGAAAACCTATTAAAATTGAGGAAGGGTAACTTGGTTGAGCTGATCACAATCACCCTCATTGATGATTGTTTTTTTTCTATGTATCCAATACTTTAAAGAGTGAAATGAAGCCACACATAGTTATTTATGTTAGTTTAATATGAAATTATGATCTTTTACTAAATGGATACACATAGAAATCTAGTTTTTATTTTGAAAATATTGGCACTTGACTTGACTTGGTGTGTTTTAGACTTTGTTAATGATTACTCCTAGTGATCAATTTTGAATTTGGGAATAATAGAGAATATTTTATCAATGTGTAATAGTATACTTGATAGGTAATTTATAATTTTATATGGATAATAATATTGACCTTTATTTTTATTTATATGAACTTAGTTAGGTAATTTACCATGCCACCGACATGTTAGGTGAATGGGATGACATAAGTAAATGGATTGAGTTTGAAAAAAACCATTACTGAGTGAAAGATGGTAATGTCAGCCTCAAGATAGTAATGTCAACATTATTATCTAAGTATGATATTTGTTAAAGCTAATAATGTAAATGTGGTGATTTGGAGATGTCTAAGTAGGATATTTAATTGATTTAACACATATTGAGAGGTTCTTATAGGTGAATAATATATGGATTGGGATCATAAATAGGATTTATGTATGTGATAATGGTAAATACAATCTATTTAGAGATGTTAAAGTCATGTAAGATAAATTTAGGTCAATATTGATATTACCAAGTGTCAAATATCATATTTGATTGTCTACACCATGAAAAGGATAAATGATATCTGATGACCTATAAAAATCAAACATAAAAATAAAGGTACCTAAAAATAACTAAGATAAATCCTATTAAGATAAGGTAATAACCATGAGATCATCTTATAAATAACTCAAATATGCATCTTCTATTTTAAATATGAAAAATTCAAAATATAAAAAAATGCTAACATGTCTAAAATAAAAGAGATGAAAAATATGAAATAAATAAAATGGGATAGATTTAGAAATAAACCTATCTATCAAGGTGTAAACATGGAAGGAGGTAAAATAAGGAAGCACTGAGGTGAAAAAACATACTTTACTATAAATATGATACTTTAATAATTTTGGAAAGACAAAGTGTTTTCAACATCAATAGCCTTAAATAACCCCACATATAAAAAATAATCTTGGGCTTGTTAGTGAAGTATAAAAATCATCCCATGAAGCCTAGTATGCATACAAATAAAATGATCCTAATTTCCTATGACATGTTACCCACTCCTTAGGAACCCTCATAGATTCATGAGTATATTATAAATATTGGGTACTTGTATGAAAAAGTAGGTGAGACTAAAATGTAATAAGATATAAATATATAATGAGACCTCCTACCCTAATTTTTTGGTATACTACACCCCAATGGACCTTATATGTAACTGGAGTCAACTGTGGAGTTTGAGCTTTGACCATAATAGGATTTATGTCAAATATATCATGTCTTTTAATATTATTTTAATTTTAAGATTTTTTTTGCCTTTTATTAGTATTTGAATTTTAATCTTTTAAATTTTTCTATTTATAATCTTTTGGATAGATTCAAAAAAACCAAACATGAGTGATAAAGATGATTAACATAATAAATCTTACATGTAGACACTAGAAAAGAGAACCAAAAGACCAAGATTCTTAAGGAATCCAAGAATTTAACTTTAAATATTTTAATCTCAAAACCAACCCAAGTGTGTCTCAAATAAAATAAGAGAGAAAGATGGGGATCATGGAAGACAAATATATATAAAAGATGATAGAATGAGAATACAATAGTGTCTAACTAGGATAAGGGAGAGTTTTGCTTCATAAGTAGCTAATAAAAAATATGTATTTGAAATTACATGGAAATTTAAGTCAAATCATGGAAATGGAAACTCTAAGAAAGGAAAATACATGAAAAATGGTAATCAACTCACTATTAAAATCAATAAAAACCTACATAAATCTAGCATAAGAATATATAAGATAAATCACCCAAAAAGAGGGGGAGAAAAATATATTGAAGGACCCATATAGTAAAAATAATATTAAATTAATTATGTCATAACTAGAAAAATATGAAATAAAAGACCAAAACATCTCAAAAATGGAGGCAGAGTAATAAAAACATGAAAGTGATACCAAATAACAACAAGGGTAATTATAGATGACTATAATATAAATCTAAGAAATGTAAATATATAAAATAAAATACCATAATGTAAAAAGGAAATGAGGTTAAGTACTAAAAACACAAAGGTGATACCAAATATTCATGAGGGAAACTAAGGCTAACTATAAAGTATGTATTAAATGAAAAGTTGTAAAGTAAAATATAATGTTAAAAAGTAAATATCATGGTGAAATAAAGATACATAAAATGAGCATCATGAATGCTAAAGATAATAAAATGAGATAAATTCATGTGAAATATATGAAATAAATGAGGTATCGACTCAAAAATAACATGAAGTATCTCTACACACATCATGCATCACATCTATCAAATCTCACTAAAATTGATATCTAACTTGAATTTACAGTATATTATACCTTTTATAAGAGTCTTTCAATGAATTTATTGTGTTTGATCTCTAAAGAAAAGTTAGGTATGCTAGAATGATAAGGACTTAGATCCTCCTGATAAGAATAACATAGATGATGAATAGGAAGTTCCAATCATGAAGTGGGCACACATCTTATGGTCAAAGAGGAATTGTAGTTGCAAGTAATAATGATCCTTTATCATATATATTCCATTTGAATTAGACTAATTATATTGAGGTAAAAACCACAATAAGTCTCAAAAATATAGTTCAATAAATCTACATTTATTTGTTGAATGTGTATAACACTCATTGGAAAGGAAATACACCATACCATTTTTGGGGATATATTCAAGGGTAATGTTCAAAGGTGATATATTTTGATGAATATGAAAATTTAATACATCAAGATTATGTACATATTTATAATATTAAATAGTTTGATAATTAGTTGAATAATGTGTACTAGTCGCATGGAAACAACAAGTACACCTAAGAGTAAAATAATGTGATGGTTAAATATGTATGGTATGAGTTCAGAATTTTAACTTATAAATTATACAAATATATTATAAGTTCTGAACTCCTAAGTTTAATTACCAAATTCCTTATCAAACTCATAAAATTTCTCTTCTTTTGAGGTTGGCAGGCATGGCTTTTGAGATAAACTATGATGAAGGACTTAAGTATATCTACGTGAAGTATCATCAATATCATCCATGTATAAATTTTTTTGAATTAATTATAATTTTTATCAAATTTATAAGGTTATATACTATATTAATCACAAAACATGATCTAAGGAGGCTCTAAAGTAACATGTGTGACATATGTAATAGAATTAGAAATCATCTCCATATCAAATTTGGTAATATAAACCAAAGAGGGAATAATGTCATGTAAATCTAAAGGAATAGGATCACTAGGTATAATAATATCAACTAAATTAATTCTATATGAAAAGGAGGGTTTTTTTTAAGAACACTAAAGGGAGGAATGGTAATGTAGGATTTCTACATCATTGGCTTGGGCATAACCAAATAATTATGGGTAATCTAAGGCATTCCAATAATTTTAATCAATAGTGGTGAGATAATATTTTATGGAATCAACCACTATGTAAATATAAAATATATTAGAATAAGGCTTCATATGAATGACCATAAAAATTGGAAACATGTCAATTAGACTCTTATATTAAGAAATGTTATTACAATAAATGTCCAATTTTTTTATTTTCAAGATAATGTAGTTAGGATCATAATTATCATAATCAAGGAGGCTTGATTGTATGTTTATAATAGGATTAGAGAGACCACTATAACCTCTATTTGAAATGATAAGATAATTAAAAAAAATTTACTCACAAAATGGGATATTGGGTAAAGTTTCAAGATTAGATATTTAATAAACACCATGTTATTGGAATTAATAAAAATTATAAGGGTTTATATAGTTCTAGATAATATTTTATTATTTTATAGCACCTTAGTCTTATACACTTGGTAAAATTAGACCTTGGTTTTTCCTCTTAGTTGTTTACCTTTCCAACTTCTGTAAGTCTCACATATACAATATATTAGTTCCCTTTGGCTTATATCTCTTAGTCTAACTAGTATTATATTAATGACCCAAGTTTTATATCTTTCCCATAATTCCTAAAAATTACTTATATTCCATATCGATAAGTTTTGATCCTATACTTGCTCTTCTCTTCATTGGACACTAACATTTGAGATAGATAGTAACATCGACTTTACCATCTTATCCTAACACAAGTGTCCAGATACCTAAAATCATCCAATTTGTAAATAAAATGTATCCTAATGGTTTCCCTAAGTGATTTAATGCCATTTATTACTCTCCAAGGATTGATATAAATAAAATATCCACCCTCATTCATTCCTCTCCTAGAAAAATACCAAAGAGACCAAGGAAACATATCAAAACCACTCTATCAAGCATTCAATTTATCAAAACTTATTTATTTCCACACCAGTCATAGGTACAACAAATATAAAAGTCTAAAGCACTAACGTAGCATCCCAAGATCCCAATTTTCCAATTTATAATCTATACCACTATTGTACTTTATTTTCACATAGTGTATGATTCACACATAAGACAACATAGAAGGGAGAACTACATCAGTCTGAGGCACTCTTCAGAGTATTGGATATGTTAGAAGTGCCTTATTACATTGGGTTCTCTAGGGTTACCTCAACACCATGTGACCACTAAATTTTTTTCCCCAAGGTCAAAATGGAGATGAAGAACTAGGTTTTTGACATTTCATGAGGAGTTATAGTCCATGCCCTAGATATGAGTGTACCAGAGTGAAGGACAAGTCAAACCTAGAAGCATTAAAATTATTAGATCCTATTTATATAGATATTTCATACATGAAACTAGTGTCTAACTTATAAAATAAAATTAATGTAAATATCCCAAGTTGAAATTAATATCTAGAGAGCTAGAAGCAGTGCATACATTATTTTATAATTGTTCTAGAGTTTTATTATCAATAGAACAAGATAAGTACATCACTTATTTATCATTTATATATCTAATATAATTTTAACTTCCACATTTATACTATCTCAACATAATAAATTTAGTGTATGCTCATATCTATGTTTAACATCTACTTGGGCTACTATAGATTTGATTATCACCCTTGTGCCATTTCATTTATATGTACCCCTTTAATCCTAGATAACCCCCAATATAGATCATTTTAGGGTTAAAAATTTTGTGAAGATGATATTTGATAAAAATCTAGGTCACTTAAGGTTTTTTAATTTTTTTGTTGTTGATCCCTAAATTTTTATAAATTTTACAATCATGTTTGCTAAGGATAGTCTTGTTAATTATTTCATGGTCCAATACCTTATAGTGGTTCTATATTTTTATATCTCATGCCTAATTAATTTAGTCTGATCTATAAGGTTTTTAAAACCTACATTTTTGTAGGATGATCCTTATTCTAATGTCTACAACAAGAGGGTTTTAAATAACAAGAAATAATTTATTTCTCTTCAAATTTCTTTATACATTGACATAGAACTAAAATATAAGGGACATGACATTATTGAACAATTGAAAATACATATTCTAAGATTTCAATACTTTAGATCCTAAATTAATATATTATTCATAAGGATATATTATCTAAATATTTATATGAAACACAAGTTCCAACTAGTATTGAGCCTACTTATTTTTTAGATATCATGAAAGATCTCAAAAACTATAACAAGCTCATTACATTTAACACAAAATACTTACCATCCATAGACATTTTTGATCAAAATTTTATTTTGTTCATAAAGTGACAATACAGAGTAAATGTATCAAAAGAGTACTCCTAGATAAGGGATCAAACCTTAACATTTTTAGCATACAATTTCTAACCATCATGGGTTTCAACCCAAATCTTATTCAAAAAATAGTTATGCAAATGATAATTAAGAAATCCCTTTGGTTTTTAAAATTCTATTGAGTGTTACCGTGGGTCCCTGTATATTTCTCATTTTATGAAAATTTATGCCAAATAATTTGAACTATAACATTATATTAGGATGGTCTTAGATACATAAAATGTATGTGGTTCCTTATAAATTTCAAACATACTTAAAATTTTTTCATTAAGGAATCCTTTACACATACCCAGTTGATCCCAATGGATCCCAATCCATTTAAAAACTATTTAATGGTCCAACAAATAGATAATACTACACCAAAATACTATGAATATGAGTCCAAAATTAACACACTAGTATAAAAACCTAATCAGACTATACTATATAAGGTACCAAAAAGATAATTTGCATGTTTATCTAAGTCCCTAGCTACATTAATCTTATGGTTAAAAGAGTAAAATATTATATCTCTCCCTCATCCTATTTAGGTTGATATTATTCGACCTCTATCCAAAGGATATGATGTGAATGTTTATTGTCACTATCATTAAGGAGCTCGGCATTTTATGAACCATTACCTTACTTTGAAGCACACTATCTAAGACATTATTGATGAAAAATATATATTTCAAGATCCTTCAAAGTACTTTGGTTCACATGAACCCAAAAAAATCCATGACAATAAGATTTAATGATTAAATAACCATATTGATCATACACAAATAAAAACCACTTGCCATATAAAGCATTTTTAGTAGCTTGGTTTTGATCTACAAGACTTGCAAAATAAGGTCACTTGGAAAGACACCTTGGGAAACATACCAATACAAATTGATTTTGGTCTTAAAATAATTTAAAAACTAGTTTGGCTTATGCCTACCACATTTCCATATGCATTTACATTAGGATATATTTGGTTATACCAAATGGAAGAAAAAATTGATCCAAATCAATAAGATTTTTCCTTTCCTCATGAATCAAAACTAATACATATTTGAAATAATATCATTACTTCTTCTACTACACATGAAAAATGTGAGGAGGAACATATTATGTACATTTTCAATCTATATAATCATGATGCAAATAAATTAAAAGATAAAACTTAAAGTTGTAAGGTCCTTAATGGGGATATATCTATGAACATCCATTGCATGGCATCATAGGATTATCTTTCCTCTTTAAAAAAATCCATAAATACCAAAAAATAAAAAACATTCAAAAATCTAAAAAAACATTTGGCACCTACATGTTCTATTGGATCCTTGGCATCCATGTGTTAGTTACATGTTGATGGATAACATACTCAACTGCTCCTACATATAAATAGGTGTCACACTTTTACTTTGGTATGATACAAGCATACAGAGATACATGATACATTCCTCTTTTGGATGTTGAGCCTTCCATATTCTTAGGTCATATGGATATTGGGGGTAATAACTTATTTGATATTGATACACACAAGTTATATGGTTTAATGAGCACTCTACATTATCATGTTTTGATCTTACATGTATACTTACACATGCCTATTATCCATGATTATATCTCACACATGGTACTTGATATTATATACACCTAACATACTTTTCCTATAACATTGGATCCATGGGATTATATTCCATGTTTATGATGGTTGATTATGATTTATTTTATGAACGTCCTTGATTGTTTTGACTTGCTATTTATTTATTTTTTTGAGCATTTAAATATGATCCTTTGCTTATGACCTTCATGCCTATGTATACTTTAATTTATAGTTGCATATGTCATTATTTTTTGTATGGATATTTGAATATGTCATTCTTGATTCTATGGAATTTTTACAAAGTCATGTCCTTTTGAGTGTGTGGAATTTAAACATGCCCCTTGTTTATGGTCTCCTTGGACTATTGGCTTTTAACTTACTTTTGAATGCTCTTATATGCGTGCTTGGTTTTCTTATTGAGATTGTACTATTACTATATATATGTTACCATGATATTTGTCAAGAATCTTAGGCATACATGTGATCATATTGGTTATATTCACTTAAATGATACATTTACCTAGACATATTCTTTTTATATGCTACATGGTTATAGTCATAGATTATATATTTGTCTTAGCCTTTTGAGGTGTGATAGCTACTAGTTACTATCTTTTCATTGCCTCAAGAGGGGAATATTATTTGTGGCATGTCATAGAGGATTTTATACACATTTGGATAAAAAATTATATTATTTGGTAGCATGATTTTGAAGCATGTTCTCCACACTCAATTAATATGGCACTTATATCACCTTTAAGATTTAGTGGGGTCATATCATATGGGCATGGAATCCACACATTCATAGTTCTCATATTAAGTGGGAGAATGATTTATAATCATGTTCTTGACACTAATTTAGTATGGTACTTATATTAGTTTTCATATTCAATGGGGGCATGTCATATAGGCATGGCTTCCAAACATTCATAGTTCTTAGATCTAGTGGGGGCATGCTTTGGAAGCATCCACATTCATTTAGTATGGTACTTATATAAGTTCCTAGATTTAGTGGGGAAATGTTTTATAAGCATGTTATCCACACCTATTCAGTATGCAAAATATCCATATATAGTTGGGGCATGCTTTAGAAGCATGTTATCCACACATATATTAGTTTTTCATATTTTTCCACTCACATAGTTAACCAAATTGGCCAAAGCAAATAGTTATATGATTTAGATTAATAGTTATGGTAAAATTATATACATTTTTACTAATTTTGTACATAGTTTTATAATGATACATATATAAGGTTCATATGCTATACAAAATGTGCCTAATTTTTTTAAAATCATAGCAGTTTCAATTTCATAAAATCTTTTATAGATTGTTACCATAACATAGACTTTTTTCATAGTGATACCCCATTGAATTTTATAGAATTTATTAATCCAATATATAATATTAGTTGGTTTTATTTTTTTAAGATTGAGGTGATCAAATCACCTAATATTTCCAAGTTTTTAGGTTGGACTTGATCATCTAGCCTCACCAAGTTATAAGTATCATTGGGTTGATTGATTGAGCTAATCTCAACTACCAAGTGACAACTCAATTTTAATATAAATTTGGGGGAATGTGACTTAAAATATCTCTTTCTACAATTAGATATATTCACTTTAAATATTTACTATATTTATCTTAATCTCAATTTTAGAGCCTTATAAGGATACACATTTTTCAAAATAACTTGCCAGTAAACAAGGTGGTTACATCGACACACATGTATACTCCTAAAATTTTCTCTTTCAATTTAAATTTATTTAAATTAAGTTAAACCCATATTATATGAATTTATTTTATATTATAACATGCTCTTGGTTACATGTCAATCACCAACAAATAACTCAATTTGGGCATATGCATAGATAAGGTTTGCATACACACCCAAGTACACCATCCTTTCCTTTAAAATAGAAATTTAATTACTATATTAAAGGGGAGGGGGAGAATGTATCATATATTTTATGATTATATTCCACCTTAGTATTGTAAATTTTGAAAAATAAGATCTTGGTTATTCCTCTCAGTTAAATTATCTTGCCTGCTTCTACAAGTCTCACATTTGATTTATCATTGTGCTCTTTGACCTATATCTCATAGTATAAATATTATTATATTGATGACCCAAGTCTTATATCTTTTTCAAAACTCTTAAAATGTACTTATATTCCATATATGTAATTTTTGAACCTATAGCTACTCTCCTGCTCCCTAGACACTAATGTCTAGGATAAATAATAGCATCAACATTATTGTCATGTCCTAATGTAAGTTTCCAATTCCTTAAAGTCATAAAATTTGAAAATAAAATATATAATAATGGTTTGTGTAATTTATTTAATGAGTGTTATTAATCTAAATTTATTGATATAAATATAATATCAATCCTTAATCATTCATCACCTATAAAAATACCAAAGAGACCAAGACAACTTATCAAAAGTTTCATTGATTCAAAGACAATGTTTATGTATCCCATGGATTATTTATTAGAGAATTATGATGTTATAAATACTCCTTTAAATGCCTTATATGATTATGTCATTATTAATATGTATTTTATCATAAAATTTAATTGTTTTCTTTCTTATTTGAAGTAGTTTACAAGTGAATGCAAATAGTTAGGGCTTCAAATTCTCTTTCGAGCAAAAATTTTCTCAAGCTCATTAGTAATAAATAGGAATGATGTCTCTTATAAAAATTTTAATATATATTTTGAGAAAAATACTTTAATTATAGTTCATCTTCATTAATTACCAACATCTCCAAACTTATTTTACTCATTTAATTCAAACTTTACCATTATAATTTGGTAGGTATGCTAGGTAGAATTTATATATGTTTAAATAAATTCCATGTTTAAACCTTGGACATGTCACCTTATTATTAATTATGTGTAAACTTAGGTGTACCATTTGGTGTGGCTTTGGAATTTGGGTGTCAGAAAATTTGTTGAGACTAGGGTAAACTATTTTTGCGATACCTTGAATATGTGAAATGTGAATAAAATTTGAAAATAACAAAACATATGAAAAAAATATAAAACACAATTCACAAGAAGTTTTGAATGAAATTTTTAAATTAAAAATCCTCAGAGAAAAAATCCTAAACACACTTCATGAATAAAAGTTATAAATACCCAGAGGTTAAGAGGTGTCAAAGATCATTGATGATAAATCATGTTATGAACAAGATATTTGAAAAAAAACTTCTGACAAATACAAGTTCCAATATAAAACCTCTAGTGATCAAATCCTGAGAATAAAGTTATGACACTAAAAGTTGTGAAGACAAAGTTTTCAAACAAAAGTTTGTAAGTATAAAGTACATGAAATGCACAAATATAAAACTAAAAACTACATGAATTCCAAAAATTAGGATTTTAGTTTTATAGTTCATGAACATATTTGTAAAACTTGTATATAAGCATAAACCCTGAAGATCATTAATACATTAATCTGAGTAAATCATACAGTAAAAAATTAGATAATGAGTGAATGTCAATTGTATTTATACATGATTAGGACATAATGAAAATCATCTACATGTAGAATATTAAATTTTTGAAGTTTTGAGCTTAGTTATGTGTGCATACAAATGTCAATGAAAAAATATTTTTAAAACATACCTAGGATTTTCAAACTACATTAGGTCCCTATTTGAAAAAAATAAGAGTGGAGTGTGTTGATTACAAGAACTTCTTAGTCCAACCTTATTTATTATGATTATATAGATCAAATGTAGCATCATAACTCCTAAAATATGATATGTATTACTCGGTTACATAACCTCAAAAAAATCCTTCATCTTAGACAACATTGTTCATGGTAGGATAATAAAATTGATTTTAATGTCTCTATTCCAATACAAGTGTCCTTACCATATAAATACTCAAATTTAAAAATATTTTGAAGTGTACTAGTTAGCCTAAGATTGTCATTAACCCTTCCATGAGGATAATTTCAAAAGAGATAGTATAAATACAAGTCAAAGCAAATTCATTTTGATAGCTATCAATTAACAAGTAAGCACCTATCAAATCTAAAACAATTAATTCACACAACTAATATATTCTACCTTATTCATTCTTATATTCATATCAATCATAGGAACTATCATACTACAAATTTAAAGCATTCAAAAGATGCCCCATGTGACATATTTGTTAAGGTATAAGATAGATCACTACATTCATTAGCATATAGTATATTTCACCCTGGTTCACAAATATTACCACACATAGGAGAGAAATGCATAAGTTTAAATCCCTCCTTGGACTATTATATGTATAGGAAACACTAATTGATAAAGGGGTCATTGAGTTCAGCTCAACACCATGAGCCCACTAACCTATTTTCATCAAGGCAACCTAATGTAATGTGGATATCTAGGGTTTTAAATGAACAAATTGATTGACGTCCTATGTGTAAAATCCATACATATAAGATAACAGGTGAAAAAAAACCCATAAATGATTAGGTAGTCAAATCTTGATACAATGAATTTTTTTTACAATATAGTTGTGTTGGGATTTAGATAGTAGTATTGACACAAGTGTCTAGGTAATTATGAAGAATATTACCATAATCTAAAGATTGGATCCCTAAACATTAGACAACTTATTTCCATACCTGTACATCTTAGATCTATTTAAACATTATTGCATAAGCTAAGTGTTGTTACTTTTTCATGATTTTACAATCAAAAATATAGTTTGGCATTGTACTTTATATATTTAGTATTTTTATAAATCAACACTAAAATAGAGTATCATAAATTGAATTATTTATTTTAACCTAATTTTATGAATAGTTTATTCCATTCTTGATTATACTATTCCTCCTAATCCTTGAAATTCCAAAAAGGGTTAAACATTAAGCTTTATATTAAAAAAGAGAAATCTATTTCCCAACATTTTTCATAATTAATAAAAAATTAAAGAACAAATAGATCTAAAGAATAAACAAGAATTTAATTCCATATTTTAGTTTAAACCATCTAAGAGTTCTAAGTATTATAACTGAACCCACATTTGGTAGTGATAAATGGATAACAACAAATGGTAATTTTAATATATAATGAGGTATATTTTGGCCTCATCAACAATTACATCCATTTGAGATGACATAGACCTACATATTAGACTAGGATAATATTCTTATATCATGGATAGTACTAGTCAATGTATGGGTTTGAGCTTTAACAAGAGTGTTTTTCCAAGGTTTGAGTGCATGTTTATTAATATAATCATTCATAATGTCAATGCAAATAATTTTTATATATTGTTACAAATGTAACGAGAAATGAAATCAATAAATTAGTTAAGTGCATCTCTCTTCATTTTTTTCTCAATTACGAATATAATTAGTGAAATATCAATCTACACCTTTATATATATATATATATAATTATTTCCCTATTTTACAAAATATATATATTTAGAGTTTTTTATTATTTATATCAAATTAATCAAAAAATAAATAAAACATTATAGTGAACTTAATGATTTACTTGAGCATGGTAAAGCCTATATGTTTTATACTTTAGGATTTCATCATTCCTTTTTATGGTTTTTAATTTATCTTGCATTAAAGTTTGACTTTAGGAATGATTTTTTATTTTAATTTATTTTCCCATAATCATAATGGAAGAAATAATTAATGTGGATGCTCATAAGTGAAATTATTTTAATGATTTTGTGATCATTTTGATGATATGGATAAATGTGAACTTACCCAATACCTTAAAATGAATACGCATATGACTGATGCATTGTTACATGTAACTAGAGATGAAAATAAAAAACTTGCTAAAGAACCTACATTTGAGGAGAAAATTTCTTAAATTTTATATGACACTAGTCCACTTTTTAATGTCATTGAGTATAAAATAGGTGTTCAAACCATTACTCCTACTTCAAATATTCATGTTTATACACCTATGGCTACCAAAGTGATGCCCACACATGTTATGGAGGAAAAATAACTTGATCCTATGATTTATTTGGATATTTATATGAAACATACTTTTAAGCATCCTACAATTGTTACTCATGTGACATAATCTATTTATCATGAATATCTTATGATTACTAATCAAAACCTTATAAAAACTCTTATTTATATTCAAGCCAAGGTTTCCCATATACAATAAGGTTATTTTATACTAGGTCATTATAAAAATTCTCAAACATTATTACAAAACCCTTTGGATCCAAATATTTACAATTATCCTTTTTTTACAATATTTGTTTCACCTAAGTTTTGTGCCTTAACACAAAATCCCCATTTAAAAATTCAAATAAGGACCCATTGTTAATTGAATATTATTATATGGGGTCTTCTAAATCATAAGTATATGACATAGAGTTTGAAAAGTGAAAACTTAAGGACTCTATCTTATGCTAAAATGAATTTGTTCTCCTCTCTCGATCTTTGGTCTTTACTTGACTCGATAAAAAAGATTTACTTCAAAGTTTTTAGAGTGTGTCAATTTTATGGAAGGATCAAAGCTATGTATAAACCATAGTAAATTATTTAATTTTCATCTTTGATCTTACTTTAAATTATGCTTTATTAGTATTTAATAGCTAACTAGGTTAACATGTTATGTTTTTAGTGGGTTCTTTATTTATGTATGTATTTAATAGGCCACTTATTATTGGGGTGTTTCTCAGGCCTTCATAGAGTTCATTTTACCTTACCACATGGAACTAATTTGATAAATTAGTTCATAAGGAAATAATTAAAGTCATCTGGATGTGAAGTAAATATAGCCCTTTGATGGAAAATCCTAGGCAAGTGGAGTAGTGGAAGTCATCCATGTGTCATCATTTCGTTAACCTATAGTTGATGTTAGTATACCCATTTATAAATAAAGTCCTAAGAAATCAAAGTGATGAGAAGCATTCATGTGTCATCATCTAGCTAACTTGGAGGTGATGTTAACATATCCATCTATATGGAAAGTCCTAGGCAAGTGGAGTAGTGAGAGTTATCCATGTGTCAGCATCCCCCTAGATTTAATATGACATCATCATAGCCTTTTATAAATAAAGTAATATGATAAAAAAATAATTATAGTCATCCACATGTCACATCCTTATAACCTAGAGTTTATGTCAACATATACCTTCATACAAAAAGTCTTACGTAAGTGGATTAGTAAGAGCCATCAACATGTCATCATCCTTATAACTCACATCTAAAGAGATAAAACATAGCAAGCCATAACCCATCTATGAGTGGAGTAGTGATATTTAGACACATGTATTTCATAGCCACATAAGAAAATAACAAAGACACCAATGTTAAGCCTAAAAGAGTGAAAAAATAAACATCTATCACACATAAATGACTAACATCTGGAAATAATCAGAAGAAGCCACATGGAAGTAAAATCCATGGACTTTGGTATTATGAAATTTAAATGCAAAGAATAAACATAGAAAAGAGTGAAGATCATTTCTAAAATTAATTTGAATGAATCAGTTAATTAATAAATTTAATTCTCAAAGACAATGTAATTAAATAAATATAATTTGAATTTCCATTTACAATCTAATGGCATTTATTTTAAACAATTGATTGAAAACTATTAATTTTGATCTCTATTATGACCAAGTAATTATATATTTTTCATTGATCAAATCAAAAATTCAATGGCTTTGTCATCTCATATCTTAGTTCTTTTTGCATACTCAACTATAGGATTAATTGAATACACTGACACATCATTTTATTTAATAGATTTAAACCATGAGTTCAAAAATTATTCTAACATTAAGGATGTGGTTGATGCAGTTGAGTCATATAAGGCTGAGGATCAACTTTTCATTTTCACACATAAATACAAGATGACCTAATGGCCATCAAAGTAGTTGGTATTCACAACACAACATATAAACAAGAGGTAAATCCTTGTATTGACCTATTATTTTATTTATTCATGAATTTAAAGGTTACTTGGAAGATATTACACTTTAGGATTAGAAAAACACTAGCTACATATATCATTGAAAATGATTTTAAAAGTTATTATAGACTCCATGTGGCATAAATAACATACATGCAAGATATGTTTAATCTATGCCTCCTTGAAAACAACATTAACAAGTTGTAGGAATAGGTTGTTAACCCAATAAACTTTGTAATTCAAGTCCTTGCCTCTTATATTACCATTACTACCTTCAAATCAAGGGTGAGAATATCTATGGCCCTGTTAAATAGAATATATGGTTTTTAAACCATTACTTATGTCAATGAGATATGGGTCCCTTTTTTGGACACAATTTCGAATTTCAACAAGATCATAACCTTAGGATAAATTATCATCTCCAACTTAATTTTTAAAATTACAAATCTAGGAAGTTTACCAGATGGTAAATTCTACATGATGTCCTATGTGGTATATGTAATGACTGTAATTGTGCATTCATCCTATGAAAAACCCTATAAACCATCTCCAAACTACTATAAGAATAATATATGTGATAATTTTAATATTATTTATGTGCATAGATTCAAAAATAACATGTAAAGGTTAATTGGGATCTTCTACCATATGGTATATTAGGCAATATATCAAAAAACATGCCTAGGATATATGACACTATAAATAAAATCATTTGAAAGATGGGTGGTTGTTGATTGTACCCTAAGTGAAATGTAATTAGGATTGAAGGTATTATGGTAAACAATTTTTAATTACCAAGGATTTTGATTGATAAAGTAACTAAG
>JARHVA010005441.1:1142500-1206727 GCA_037957365.1 Torreya grandis
ATTGAGTGTAATATCATATATCTCTATCCACCAATGGAGTTTAATATGATATAGTCATAACCAAAAGGGTTTCATAACAATCTATATTATGATTGGCATAGACCCACATGACATTCTAATAATATATTTTATGGTTTACAACATAAGATATATGAATTAATTGAAGATAACACTAATAAGATCAATTATGTTAATACACATATGAATTAATTATTTTCAAAACCTAATGTGAAGATTAAGATATTTTTATAACCATTTCAAAAATATACACTACAAAAAACTAGTATTAATATTTAGGTGTATATGATTTACAATGCAAATCCTCCTCTAGATTATTATGCTTTTAGAACTAAGGAGGCTCATCCTATAGATGTTATTATTATCACACATAAATATACGTAATTAAAATTTAAATTCAATGACCATGATATTATTGATGACTATTTTACCAATGCATCTTTATTTATATGTGCTTTCATTAAATTAGGTCCTATGCACAATGTTATGGTGGATAATAGGTAAAGTGAAAACATTTTCACTATGACATTTATTATGAGTCTTAGGTACATATGTATAAATTTTATTGGTACAACTAAAATGGTAAAAATATGTTATGGAAAGAGACAAACACATTTTTAGGAGTTTATATTACCACTTATGATAGAGCCCATGACTTTTGATACTTGATTCTTAGTTTTTACTGATACATGAGAATTTGAAATTATATTAGGATGCCCATAGATACATATTATATGTGTAATCCAATACTCAATACAAAATTTATATAAGTATATATAGTAATCAAGTGGAGACAATTGTGGGTATTCTATATGAGTACCATATTCGGTCAGAGATATTTACTTTTTCACTTCTACAATAACCTATTGTAAAAAATATACAGGTTCATATTATATAGGAAAATTATAGACAAGTAATTTATCTTCCTTGAATACATATTATCAAATTTATAATATATTAATTATATATTCAAGTTCGACAAACATTACCTAGCTCATCATATCCTAAGATAGTTATACATAAATCATGTGCATGTGTTCCACAATAAATAATGACACATTTTCGTTACATACAATGAATTCATAAATTTACAATGGATAATATAGTTACCCATAATTTACATGATCATGTTAACTATCATGATGATGATAGATATTTTATAATACATGATCATTTATATAATTTAGATAATGATATATATGTTACTCCTTACCCATTACATGTGACATTTTTATTGATTTATCTAGGAACTAAACATGAGAATCCCATTTATGGAATCATATTTTAGTAGGTGAACTTTTTAACAATAAAAAATAAAAAATTAGAAACTTTAAATCTTTAAAAAATACAAAACTAAGACTTGTGCATGACATGATTTTATAGTAAACTTGATTGATTGATGTTATTTATCACATACATGGTGAATTAGATATATATTATCTACACACATGTTTTTATTGGTATAAATGGATGGTACATAGGATATATATGTCACATATGATACATGGATGTATATATGCATGAAATTATTTACATCTATGGGAAACCTTTATACATTTAGGGTATTATTACATAAGGGGCATATTAATACACTCTTATGTTGTATATTTATATACTATTCCATTGATTAAAGTATACTATTATTATACATTAATTTATATTTATCCTAATTTATATAATGATATTTCCTATGGATAATGTGATTTTCATTGGAAAATGACATTGATTAATTATGCAGACTAACATTATTTTCTTTTTATGTTGATGATTATTACATTGTGTGATCATTGATTTGTGATATATTGTTTGTTTTATGAGTACATTAACTATGTTTATTCATGTTGTGTGTCAATTATAGGATCATATAGTTTACATCATGGGTAATTTCTGTCCATTATAGGTAAAATTTGATTCATGTCTTGAGTGTTTATGTGTTTCATGATCATGGTATTATGTATGCATGTGTAGTTACATATATGACTATTTCTGATTTTGGTTTGCATGATTTATATCACACATACTTTTATTTCATATTATGCCATGATTTATATTATACATATAATATAATGCTTAATACTACATTCCTAATTACTATATCTACTTGACATGACACTTTCATTTGCATTATCTTGGATTAAATATTGTATACATGATTGAATGATAAAATAATTATATGATGATGCACTGTATCATGGTTATATAAATATTTTACATGATTATAATTTTATATATAACACATACTACACATAAATCTTTCCATTGACATGATTAAAAAACAAGCTTCATACCTCATATCAAAATGTGGGCATATAGTGGGATTTTATTAGATATTTAGGGCATGTCATACACACATTTCATTTTTTTATGACTCAAATGGTATATATTGGATAAATTGAGGCATATTTTGGGTATTCTATGTGATTGTGAGAATAATTAGAACATTATATGACATTCTTAGCTTTATTATATGGGTCAAATTGAAAAAAATTATCAAATTAATTAGATTGATTAGATTAAAATAGATAAAATGACATTATGAGAAATATTCAATTCTATTATATATCAATTTTAAATATGTATCAAATTTCAGGCATGAATGTTGTTCATGTTAACCCTTTTCTATTTAAATTTTGTGTATCGAGGGGGAAATGATAAAATGTAAGATATTTAGATCTAAACTATGTTTTAAAGGGTTGGTTTAGAGTTTATATTTACATATGAATCATTTTTAGGTCTCCACTTTGACATACAATCCTATTTCAAGGTTCCACTTTTATATACAAACCTTTTTTATATTTTCAAAAAATAATTATGGTGGTATTTAAAGTAGTGAAATTGATGTGTCTCAAACACTCAACTTCTAATTCTTCTCTAATGGTGGTTGATGTATTAAAACTCCTCAACACATGGTTTTATTATTTGTATCTCCTTAGGTCATATTCACCCATGAAATTTTATAAAAAATATTCATAAATGGCACTTGGTTTGTGTCATGTATTCATTAATTGACTTTACAATTTAAAATAATTTAATGGAATAGAGTATTTCATATTTTATATCATGAGTGGACATTGATATTTATATATTTCATTCCAATTTTTCATATGGATAAAGTGGGTGATTTGGGGCATAACTATCAACACCAAGTGTCATTGATTATAGGTATTAAATTTATTATTTTGTCATTTTAATCTATAATTTTTAATATTAAACTTATTGGGAAATTTTTAGACACATAAATTTGGTATGAGACACTTGGAAACATCAAATTTGACACATTTTTACATACTTGGTGATGATAAAAATCATAATATCAAAATTAGCCAAGTAAAAAAATGTTTATCTAAAACTAGATAGCCAAACTGAGGGTCAACTAGTTAACTTATTGATAATGATAAATCAATAATTTTTCCACTTTGAGGCATGATTTTGGAAAGCTGTTTACACTTTATGTGCAATACTAGTCACATTTGAGGGTTGAGGTAGCAAGATTTGCATATAGGTAAACACAGTTACATAAAGTTAATGACAATAAATTAAATTATAAGAAAGGAACTTATAAGAAAGTAAATGGTGGAATATAAATGCTAATATAGATTTGAAATCTTACCACACAATATAAATGAAATAAACAAAATAAATTTAAAGGTAATTATACTTATAATACTTAAATGGAATTGAAATACACACACAACAAAAATGAACTAATAGATGGGAAATCAAATCATCACATCCTTGCAAGTGGGTCTTACCTCAGTTAGACTAGACTTATTTACCCTCCTTGCTTGAGATGGAATTTAAATTAAAAAAATTATTAATAACTCCATCATATCATTTAATAAATTTATTCAATTCTCTTATAAACTTTGTTATGAACTTGTTCTCTGAATATTACATTATTATTATTATTATCTAAATTCTAAATTCTAAATTCTAAATTCTAGATTCTAGATTCTTTTTTTTCTACAAAATTCAACTTCTAATTTGAGTAGAGAAGGCAATTATTTATTTATATAATCCCAAATCTTATGAAATAAAAACTAATATGTAAATAATATGAGAGAGTTGTAGAATAGTAATTTCAGAACTAAGTAAGAGAAATAGAAAGGAAGAGGGAGGAAATAGAATATTTTAGTTGGAGTCAATCATTCCATCCATATATTCAAGGAAATATGTTTTCTTAAAAAAATTGAGTATATTTAGATTCAAGTATTAACTATCACAAAATAAAATGTGCATTTTTAATAGTTTTTATGGGTGCACACAATAAGTTTTTATGGGTGAACATAACAAGTTGCTATGGGTGCACATAACCAATTTTTAAGGGTGCACATATCTAGTTATATGTGTGCATAAAACTAGTTTATACAAGTGCAGACAACCAATTGATATGGTTTTTCACAACTAGTTTCTATAGGCGGGTAGAAAACTTTACGCATTATTTTTCTCTTATGGTTGTGTGTATCTTAGACATTATGAATTTTCCATTCAACATTAATAATAAATATTCAAGCCATTAAATCATATTAACTTATATATAGATAACTATATTAAAACATAAAAAATTCATATACTTCATTCATATAATATGTGCATATATCAACATAGTGTAGGCCAAAATACTGAGAATAGAAACATATGGAGGTATTTTAGGAAATACTAAGTGGCAAGATGAGATGCATTTATGGGCCTCATAACTTAGAATTTTTGTACACATTTGAATCTTATACATAGTTTCACATATTTATATACCAACCTATTATTTGGTTAACCAAGATACACATATTTAGGATCACTTTATTCTATGCAATAACACCCCAAAACCATAAATGTATTGTCAACATACCTCACATCGCCAATTTTCTTTACTAGGATAATATTGACTATAGTTGGACAATTATATTTTTTATACATATGTTTGCCTCTTTAAATAGTGTTTATAACCATAAACAACTACATTTTAAATTGTTGTGTATTTATTAGGTCCATATATAATTATTTCATGGATAGGTCATAGTGATAAATATTAAATATTTAGATATACATACAAATAAATCATAAAGTCTCACACACCTAGTTAGTTGGCCATTACAAGGAGAATCACTTGAAAGCTTGAGAAATATAATATAAATTTATTAATACATTATAAAAAGAGAATAAAAATATTAAAACCCCTCAAATGAGTAACCATGGAGCCAAGTAAAAATATAACCATATGTTAAAGTTTCATGGTGTTAAGTGTCAAAATCTAAAAATAAAATTTCATTCGAGCATGATTAGGATGGTTCACACACAATTACTTCAGAGATTTATGGATTGAAACCTATTTGGAGTATTTAATGTAATTTTATATACTAAAATATGGTATTAGATAAATGAAAATGTCACATTTGACCTACCTACACCATACATGACTTATGCACACATATATGTATCTTATTTTCCATTCTCAAACATCCACATGATTTATATGAGTCTAACCCCCTATTTTTATATCAATCACCTATAATAGCCTCTTGGTCTATGAAAAACTAGATAAACATCTTACTCAAACATCTCCAAATCATCATATCCACATTATTTAATGTTGGGCAATAACATCAAGCTCAAATAGTTTCATTGATGAAACTACCCTAGGAGTGATGTTACTGAACCTCACCCCAAAATGGTTAATTTTTAAAATTAAATCATTCCTATGGTTCATCCTATTTGACTAACATCTCATTGGCATGATAAATTACCCAAATGAACTTATATAAATATAAATTAAACACACACTTAGTACACATGTGGAACTTGTCTATCAAGCATCTTTACACTACTACACACTAATAAAATATGAAATATTATTTCAAAATTGCAAATTGGTCACTAGGAGTAATCATAAACCAATTTTGAACCACCCATAACCAAGTGAAGAGAGAATATTTTCAAGTGTAAAAATCCATATACTAGGTGCATTCATATAGAAAAATATCACAATTATATATTCACACTAAGGGGAAGAACTATATGTGTCTTGACTTCTCTCTTTTTTAATCATCAATTAGGTTGATTGGGGTTGGTCTATCCTATTACACTTCCTATTATTTTATAGGTTTCTATCCCTATTAATTTAATATATGGGTTCAAGGAGGAAACTATTTTTTTGAGTTATACATATAATCAAGCATAAAGTTCTCAAACATATATGTATTACAAGTAGGTGTATAGGATTATATGATCAAATAGAATGAAATCAGCCTAGGACATAAATGTAAACTTCAATCACTAACATCAAAAGATCTACCCTATACTATTTTTAGTGATCCTATGAGAAAAAATACTGAGTTATATATGTAATAAGTTCATAGGCTTACTTTTAACCCTTTTAAATTATGAAAATTCAATCATAGTTAATCAAAATAGTAGAAAGTATAAGTATCTTGATCTTGTAATTACTTTACATTTTTAGCATGTGCCACTTGTAAAATTTATTGTAATAATTTCCATTCATATTTTTTCTTAATTTTAATACCTTATAATCTAAATTACATTCAATTTTGTATCTTAATTAGGTTTGTATAGTTAAAATTAAGGTAAACAAAATGAAATGCTTAGTTACTCAACATAGAGTGGATAAGATTTTCAAACCCATATTTATATCCCCTTTTTCAAGGGCCATATTGGGTAAAAAGTGTGATTAGGGTTTGTAAATAAGGAGAGAGAAGTATGTTAGGTTGTGGAGCTAAAAGCTTCACTGATGCAAACAGGGAAGGAGGGTGTTGAGTGTCACAATCACCGGTGTCGATCAGGCCAACCGACATCGGCAGTATTCGGCTGACTTTGGTCATCTCCAGGCAGACAAGGACCAACATCGGTCACCTGTGTGGTTCCAAACTATGAGTTCTATAGACAATTCATTAACAAACTGGTTGTTTGCATGAAGAAGGCTAATTATAGTCTTGAGCTGCGGATCTAATTATTGTAATTAGGTGTCTAATTATTGTTTGCATGAGATATATATAATAGACTCATGGGCTGTATTGTAATTTGTGCTAGAGAGTAAGAGAGCAAATATTAGCTCCTTCAGAGAGAAGAGAGCATGTTTTGTTCCTCCTAGTGCCACAGTGCTAAGTATGGGTGCTGGTTTGGAGATCAGAAGGATTCTTCATGTATGTAGGATCTTGGTCAGCAGGTGTGCAAGGCCACATTTGGAGATCTACATGGTAAGTAAGATCATTGATCTATAGGTGTATGTGTGTGCGAGGTCTAAGGTTTGTAGGTGTTAAGAACCAAGTTGATCTATAGGTGGTAGCAAAATCAAGGTGACAGCAACATAACAGGGAGCACGATTAGGCAGGATCTACTTGGAGTACAGTGTGTACTCGGTCATAGAGCAAAGAGGAAGGCAAGGCAGTTCCTTCCATAAGTAAGATAATTTGAGTTGTAGGTTGTTGCAAGTTCATGGGAGATCTACTTGGAGTGCATTGTGTACTCGGTTGAGTATGTGTGTATACTCGGTGTACTAGCAGTAGTGGATACTGACTGGTTAGAGGTGAACACCAACTCTGTGTTTGAGTTATGTGTTGGGACCGTAAGAGAGAGAACTCTTGAAGGTGAATTACTATACACTTGAGGTGTGGGAAGCCTCTGAGAGGTGTGAAGAAGAAGTGGCATTTTATTTATTGTATTCTTTTTTGGATGAGTATTAATACAATTGGGTATTGTCTCTTATATTCTATGTTGTTTCTGAATTCTAGTTACTTGTGATTCTGGTTTAATTCCACATCTTAAGTTGCTTGTATATGGTAATCAATGGTGCTTCCTTGGGGTTCCTAACAGTTGGTATCAGAGCATTTATGTTCTGGATTCCTGACAAGTGGTATCAGAGCTAAGGTTGCAGGGAGCAAGTTTTGTATTTGATTATAGGTCACTCTTAGGGGTTTCTGATTGAGTGGGAGTAGAGCAATAGCATAAGAAATTAAGCTAAGAATGGAGAAATTGAATAGAACAAATAGTCAATTATGGTGTTATGGAAAGAAAGAGCAGGTAAAGAAAGATTGTTGGTTGGTAGAAGATCAGCATGAAGAAACTGAAGAAGCATATGTTGTAGGTATTGTTGCACAGGATGGTCTGGGATGTTTCTTGGATAAAGTTGAATCTTGGTTAATAAACTATGTTGCCTCTTTCCATGTAGCCCCAAGTAGAGGGGTTGGTGAGCCTTGTCATAGTATTGGCAAAGGGGAAGTGTTGCTAAAATTGCAGGTGGCCAACACATGGGTGTTGAAGGAGGTCATGCAGGTCCCAGTCTTGAAGATGTGGCTAATTGCTTCAAAAAAGTTGGGTGATGAGAGATGCATAGTAACTCTCATAGTGGATTCTTAGAATGTTACCAAGGATGCACTTGAATTAGCATGTGGTAAGAAAGTAGGTACTCTTTATCTACTTGCTTGTATTAACAATTCCACTTCTGTTGCACAAGTGTGGATTTGTAGGCTTGGCAACATAAGTGAGAAGGGAATGGATGTTCTTAAGTCAAAAGGGAAGAGTTTAGCTTTGGAGAGCATAAAATGAGATTTTTGTATGAAGTGGGATGCTACAAGAAAGGATTGTGTTTATTGCAGGAAAAGGAAGACTAATGTATTTGATAAACTTAAGAACTAGAAAGCCTTGGTGTTCTTGGAGGAGATGATGGATAGAGATTAGTAGATGGGGCTGGATACCTCTAAGTAGGGCAATTTGGATAGGGTTTTGATTCAAAGTAAGCTCACAGGTAAAAAGTCATCACTCATAGGCATACACAGGTACCAGCGTCGGTCAAAGGTAACCAATGTCGAACAGATAGGTATCGACATCGGTCATGTGCAGACTAGAGGAGTCAGTGGTGTCGAGTAGGTGGAGACCGATGTTGGTAGGATAACTAGCGTTGGCGACCTAGATAGTCACATGGAACTGATGTCAGTCAGATGTAGACTGTGTGGTGACCGAGGTCAGTTATTGAGATAGATTTTGGGTGGACAACAAGCTATCAAGGATTCTCAAATGCCCATGGGGAGGACTAAAAGTGTAAGTAAGCCTCAAATTCATTATTCTTCTTCTTTATACTAGTTTTTTACTGTAAAGCAGGAAGGATCCAGGAAATAGTGGGAGCATGGCATGAACAAGATGCAGGACCAAACAGGAGATTTGGTAGGGTTGTCAGCTGGTATGAAAGCACTGAGACAAATGGATACCTTGGTTAAAGAATAGAAAGAATGGACACGTGAGATGAAATGCTAGGTCATATGGTCTTGAGGAAGCTACTGGATAGTGGTACAAGTTTTGACAGGTGGATGACAAAGCAAGGCTTTAGTCAATGTCAGTGTAACCATTGTGTTTGTCTTACTAGGTGGATGATGATTGCAACATTATCCTATTATTGTATGTGGATGGTATGCTAGCTAGCAGGTTCAGACATACATGGTTTTGCTGAGCCAAGGGTAAAGTTAGTTTAGTGGCATGTCATGAGGAATTTGGAGCAGCAAAATTCTTTGGCATGAGAGACATGGAAGATCACAGGTTGATTTTGTCTCTAGTGGGAGCTGATGTGAATCAGGTGTTGGTGAGGTTCAATACGCAGGATGCAGAACTGAAGCACACCAAGGGCTGGATAGTTTAGTGTCTAAAATCACATGAGGTCTAGTATAGACTTGAGTTTGCCCAAGCAGTGGGAGTTTTCAGAGAGTTAGGATCCAATTCAGGGAAGTGGGTTCTTAGGTATTTGAGAGGGACCAGTAGCAGGTATACATGCTATGCAGGGTCAGGACTTCACTACATGGGTTTGTAGGTTCAGATGTGGCAGGCTACTTGGATGACAGGATGTGCACCACAGGTTGTGTGGTGGTTGGTCTTTATGGTTGAGCTTGAAGAGGGATACAAGCCAAGAAATAGATTAGATAGGGTATAAGTATAGGTACAGTGTAGCTATTTATCTCTAAGTGGGAGATTGTTAGGTTATGGAGCTAAAAGCTTCACTAATGCAAATAAGGAAGGAGGGTGCTGAGTGTCATAGTCATCGACATCAGTCAGGCCAACTGACATCAGTCAGGGGTAGACATGAAGGCAACTGACATCAGCAATATTCAATTGATGTCAGTCATCTCCAAGCAGATGGGGACCGACGTCGGTCGCCTATGTGGTTCCAAAGTGTGAGTTCTACGGACAGTTTGTTAACGAACTAGTTATTTGCATGAAGAAGGCTAATTATAGTCTTGAGCTGTAGATCTAATTATTTTAATTAGGTGTCTAATTATTTTTTGCATGAGATCTATATAATAGACTCATGGGCTGTATTGTAATTTGTGTTAGAGAGTAAGAGAGCAAATATTAGCTCCTTCAGAGAGAAGAGAGCATGGTGTGTTCCTCCTAGTGCCACAGTGCTAAGTATGGGTGCTAGTTTGGAGAATTAAAAGGATTCTTCGTGTATGTATGATCTTGGTCAGTAGGTGTGAAAGGCCACATTTGGAGATCTACATGGTAAGTAAGATCATTGATCTATAGGTGTATGTGTGTGCAAGGTCTAAGGTTTGCAGGTGTGTAGAACTAGGTTGATCTGTAGGTGGCAGTAGAATCAAGGTGATAGCAAGACAATAGGGAGTAGGATTAGGTAGGATCTACTTGGAGTACAGTGTGTACTCAGTCATAGAGAAAAGAGGAAGGCAAGGTAGTTCCTTTCATAAGTAAGATCATTTGAGTCGCAGGTTGTTACAAGTTCATGGGAGATCTACTTGGAGTGCATTGTGTACTCGATTGAGTATGTGTGTATACTCGGTGTACTGGCAGTAGTGGATACTGACTGGTTGGAGGTGAACACCAACTCTGTGTTTGAGTTGTGTGTTGGGACTGTAAGAGAGAGAAATCTTGAAGGTGAATTACTGTACACTTGAGGTGTGGGAAGCCTCTGATAGGTGTGAAGAAGAAGTGGCATCTTCTTTATTGTATTCTTTTCTGGATGAGTATTAATACAATTGGGTATTGTCTCTCATATTCTGTGTTGTTTCTAAATTCTAGTTACTTGTGATTCTGGTTTAATTCCACATCTTAAGTTGCTTGTATATGGTAATCAATGGTGCTTCCTTGGGGTTCCTAATAGTTGGTATCAGAGCATTTATGTTCTAGATTCCTGACAAAGTAAGGGACATCTAATAAGACCAAGGGTGAGCACACACATAGGATTATTTATAGGTGTAAGCACAACATTTTGAGATGACATAGACATACATAGTTAATTGGTATATTATTAACAATTTTTGCACAATACCATCATTGTAGGCATTTAAGCTTCACCAACATTTTCTTCATAGGGTTTGAGCACCTTTTTCTTAATTTGAGAAATCATAGAATAGATATAGATCATTTATAGGGACCATAAAAAATGTAGTGTTCAATATAAATTATAAATCAACAGAGTGAATCTATCTTTCATTATTTTTCTAATTCTAATTATAGTAACTGTAATATCAATCTATACATTTACATTCATATTTTTATGATTATTTCCATATTTTATAGAATATAAAAATTCATATATCTATATTATTTAGATCACATTAATTATAAACTAAATAAATAAAATATTTAACCATGTAAAATAATTAGACACAAGGGTGTGGGAGGTTCCATAGTAAATATGTATCAATAAATCTCATCGATAAAATATTTGTAGGCATCATGCTCCTATAAAAAATGTATTAATGCAGGTTTATGAGTATAAGAAATGACAATCATATAACATAGTATTATCAGGATAAAACCTTCCCATTTAACCATTGTTATATCCCTCACATATACATTTTTCCACAATATTATAAACTTTACCCATGTTCCATATATTTATTGATATAATTCAAATAAGTGAATTTTGTATAAAATATTATGGTTTAATGATTTTTTCATTTGGTATCACTAATGGAAAGTGAATAATTTATGATATACATCTTGAAAGGTTTTTAATACCTATAACTATGAAGGAGAAAATATCTATTGGGTTTAATGTCAACCTACAACAATTGATTGTAGGTCACCTACAATAATTGTTGTAGGTGATTGTTTACTATCTACAAATAGTTAAGGTTAATTATCACATTACAAACACTTCTAAATGATTTATATAAATATGAAATATAATTTTAAAAATTGGTAATGTGTTAAAAATACTTTTAAAAATATTCATTCACATTGGACCATGCATTTTTATTTATTTCACTTTGTTTCAATGTCTTATTCTCCTAGGATTTATTTTGATTTATTTTAGATCATTGTAGCACCTTTAAATTTTATGTTTTTAATTCCCATGGTTTGGAGAGTATATAATAATACATATACCTATTTATATAAGGAATATTTTTAGATCATAATTTAAATAGAACTAGAGAAGAGAATAGATTATGAAGTACAACTGAATAGAGTATTGTGATATGAATTGGGTCCTACTTACAATAATCATGATATTGATGCATGTGGAAGATTAATATGTATATATTTATTTGTGATAAATATTTCATATAAAGGAAGGTAACTCAACTCATATCTAACTAAGATAGGGCCCATTCATGAGGATTTTGTGGTTTTGTTTCCTATCTATTATCTATGTTATTTTTTATTATATCATTGTTTGTAATTCTATTTGATCTCACATATGTGTGCATTTAAAATTCATATCTAACTCCAATACACAATAGTTATATTTAGTGTATGTATGTTTGTTCAAGTTCTATGTGGGAATTTTCAAAGTAGATTAACATTTAATTTAATATCATTTCATTTACTATAATTTATTTTCATGAAAATTAATTTTCCATCATTTACTTTTTTCAACTATTCTTACTCTCCATCAAGTGTGCATTTATCCTTATCAATATTTCACATAGTTTAGTGATGCATATATAAATTATACTCCTTACAAGGTTATACATACATAGGTTGATAATTAAAATAATCATCATATATTCTATTTTTTAGGAAGGTGCCTCCTAGAGTATATCCTCACAGGTTGTAGGATAAATCCTCAAACTAACATATAACAATAAGTTGTATGTTACCAAAAAATTTGGTGTTGGTTTTAGGAAAGTATAAAGTACCAAAATATTTTTAAAAAATTAATATATTTCATAATTTATACATTAAATTTAATCCTTTACATAATATATTTATTATTTTCTAGAATAAATTTTTGGCTTTCTATAATATATTTAATATTTTCTAGATTAAATTTCCTTTTTACACAAGTATAATTTTAAAATTATAAATTTAAACATTTAATTTCATATAAAAATTGGGGAATCTCATATCACATATTTTATATGTACATTATATATCACTAATTACTAGAAAAAAAACCCCACTAGTAAAAAAATACAAACTAGCTAAATCCATGGTTGAAGAAATTTTGGAGGGAGTCTAGTTTAAATATTGATGAAGGGTGCATAAATAATATAAATTTGGATATTTTATATCAAGAAATAAAAATTATAAATGGAATTATTAAATATATATAGGAGAGGATCTATAATTTGTAACCCCCAATTCATATAATAGAAGTGTAGGCAAGACACATTAATGAGGAAAATCTACATGCAACAATTTCTCATTGAGAAACACCTGTACATGTTGATAATAAAGGGTTGCATGCAAAAAATAATTCTTGAAAAAAATTACATATCCATTTATTACATTCTCCTATAAAACCCTTTATGTATGCAATTATAAAAAACTTTTCATTTTTTGGTGAAAACCAACATGAAATAATTTCCCCTAAACCCTTTGGAAAAGATGAAATTTAAAAATACTTCTCATGAATAGTAAATAGGATAAACCTAACGTATATGTTTTTTAAACCCTTAATGAGAATATACTACCTATAATGATTTCTCATATGAAAAATCCATAGCCTATTGGTATCATCCAATTTGTAGCAATTTATCCTACACAAATTCTTACACCTATTAATAAGGAAAGGAGATGTGAAAAAATTGGTCTTAATCCCATTTTAAAAATAAAAAATAAAAAAAAATCATGAAATAATTACAATGGGAATTTACCCTTGACCCCATTAGAGACTTCTACACACAAACCCATACCTTTAGATTACATAACCAAAGAAAGAATTGATAAAGAAACTCCACTAAAAAAGTGATAAATTTATTATTCTCTTGATTTATGGATTCTCTCCAAATTATTTTATTATTGAATCAAAATTTTTAAAATCTCTTAAAAAATTTAATCTTATAACAAATCATGAAATCATAGTTCAAGACTTAAGAAATTAAAGGTTCATTTTGTATGATAGAAAATAAAAAGAATGGGTTCCTAGAAAATACAACTGGGGAATTTCTTATTATATATTACCTTGATTGTTGTATAAGGATGGATGAGCATGGATTCCATTATGATTGGGTAAAAAATGAAAACATACATAAATATTAATTATCTTCAATTTAGATTTAGGGAAATGAATATGAAAGTACACAACTTCTATTTGTAGTTCAAAAAGAACCTTGGCCACCAATGTAAATAAATTCATGTATGCCTAATGGATATTTATTATTTCATTAAAAAAAAATTAAACTTATTATCATAATTAATATATATTTAATGTATGTAATTAAATCCCACCTCCATATAATCATAGGCCAAATCATTAGAGAATTCCACATGTTTAATGGTTATGATATCAAGGCAATTCACGGCCACCACCACCTTGACATTCATAACCACACAAGACTAGGTGTAAAAACCATTGATAACCACAATAAGATTTCATGTTTAAAATGGTTGGATAAATTAACCCAACCTATCTCTATATAACTGAACATTTTATGGCCAACCTACATATAATCCCAATAACAAACTGGCTCACCAGGTTTATAGCAATAAATGATGAAATTCCCATCCAATACACTCTATAGAGTTCCATATATATTTATGCCATTCATAATTATGAAACCCATCCAATATTTTAGTGAGTTAATAATAAAATTCCATTAATAAATTTTATCATTTAGAATAAAAATATAATTAACAAAGTATATAGATGAATAATGATTTTTTTTTTTAATTCTATGTAATATTATAGGTTTGATAACAAATTGGATGTAATAAATTATTCACAAAATTTATCTTTATTAAGAGATACAACAACATACACCAATCAGTATGATATATGATGGTGTTTAGGGAAACCCACATGTTCTAATTAACTCTATCAAGCCTCTTCATATCATGTAAAAATAATTTAATAACTAATAATATTGTGTCATAATGGGTCAAATAAAAAATGTATTTGTACTAAAAACATAGAAATACATTCATGTTTTCAATCAAAAGATCACCATGTTCAACTTCTGGAAAGATGTCTTTGGGTTGACAAGATGTTTGACAATGAGTTGAAACTGAGGATAAAACTAGGTGCATACTCAAGCCTTAGATTGATTTAAAGGTTTCAGAGGATATGGTAAAAACTCTTCATAAATTTTCATCATGTAATCATTTATAAAAATATTTAAAAATAAAATAAAATCATCAAAAATGAAAACCCTTGGTCATGGTTGATAGTATTGGTTATAATCTAGATTTTTGGTTGGCCAAGTGCTAATTAAAAAGCCTTGATTGGAAAACCATCTTGTCATTTATCAAGGGAAAAATATTTATTAAAAAAATAAAAAGAATTAATCTGATAATTTTAATTTTAATTTATTTATAATGATTGCATTTTCAAGCCTCTATTTTCCTTTGTAGATTTTTTACAAAGGCTCTATGACTATATTTCCATCACTACTTGTGTCTATATAAATACTATAATCATTTATAATGATAAATATTACTATTTTAAGGGGGTATGAGATCCATGTTTTTATTTCTTATTCCATATTCTCACCTACCCTATTACATATTTTTATCACATATACTATGTCTATAGACATATGTTATACTTATGTTTATGTGGCCTTGTACTTGCCCAAGATATTAGTTTAGGTCCCAAGTTTTCATTTATATCTAATACTGATCTATTTTACTTTTGAAGCCACTCTTACATTTTTGGTCTTTTAGACACTACCACTATATAATAAAAGTTATTTTTTGCCTTGACATGCTCATCTTGATACTTAGTGTTTGTTGTTTGTCCAAATTCTAAGACATTTAGTAATCCTATTTTCATGGGTCAATAATTGGTTTCCACACATTGGGTTTATTCATTTCATTCCCACATGATTCAAAAAAGTAATATTAGAATTTATGAAATTATTTATCTCATAGACTTTAATAGGCTTCTTTAATCTTTAATGAATCCTCAATTGTTACTCATCATTCCAGATTCTTGATTTTTGGTTTCATCACTTGGTCACTTTATCTAGAGGACAACATGTTTCCACTTCAACACACCTTCTACAAGAATTTTCTATAACATCATTTTTATATTGATAAACCAATACAAATTCAAGTAATTATAATTTTTATTTAAATATTCATTTATTTTTATTTAGATGTTCATTTTTTCTAATTTTAACTTTGAAATATGTAACTATTTAATTTAATCCACTTCTAATAAATCCAAAACATAATTCATTATATCTCTTTTGTATCACTTTATTTACCTTGAAAAATTCCATCCCTTCATAGTATCATCTATTTATCATGAATGAATTCTTATAACCTTCCACATTTTCACCTAACCCATTCCATTATCAAAGTTTTAAACATTTATATTCCAAATTTAAGAATGCTCATCATCTCTCACACTTATTTAGTCTCCTAAATATAACTATTTTACTTCAGGTCATTCCACTTGAGGACAAGATTCAAGCCTAAATTTAGGGGAGGAATAGTCAATAAATTCTATTTATTTCTCTAAATGAAGTGTAATTACTACTTTTATAATAAGAGTAATCTTATGTGACATGAAATATGTATACACATAATATTTTTCATTTTTATCACTTTATTGATGTTTTATCTTGGAGGGGTTTGTTAATACATCAATATCCCTAGGTGCACACCTTCAACGGTGTACTGGGAATGGTATGGGATTGGAAAATGGTACTTTGTGAGATATTTTTTCTTACTATTCTATCATACAATAATTTTTATCATGTTGGCCTCATGAGAATCTCTTTTTTTATTACCTCTTTATCGACTTTCAACCTAGATTACACACCTTCATAATATCCTACTATAACAACCTAACCAATAAAACCTATTCCATACATTTTCTCCATATACTGTATCACCCAACACAATATAATTTCAAGTCTATATTCTATCATTTTTACTATATTGGCCTGAATAACATCATATTACATTAGCTGACATCTTCCACTTATGTCAACATGGTTGATGCCTTTGGCTTAGAATTTATAATTAGTTTTAGGTATTGGAGATGTATATGCAGGGGTCATATTTCATTATCAAAGTGATATATCACATTCTTACAATCTACTTACACTCAAATTTAAACTCATAAGTACTATTTGGGAGAGTTATAGGTTGATTCCTTATATTTGGTGTCTTATCTTGCTTATGGTCATTGAATCTCAATAGGATAAGTTCAATTGAGAATGTACACCTCATATTTAGAGTACCAAACTAAGGATAGATAAGTATTCTTATTTACATTTAATTATTAAACTATAAACATATATTTAAAAGTTCTAATTGAAAAAAAGGGTGATATTTAAGTGTCAATGAGTTCACCCAAAGGTAAGTATCTCTATCCCTATATTATCTCCATTATTTAATTAGTATATTTTTTTTTGGTTTCTTACTTTTTGGATGTATGTGTGTATCTTTTATTATGATATTTCATATATATAATAATATATTATAGATATAGGGTTGATTAGGTTTCCATTTATCACCTTATGTTGCATAGAACCTCATTTGGTAGACCATTTCACCTTACCTTATTTACAACCATTTACTCTACATGTACCTCTACAATAATTTACTTTGACATGCACATTTATAATTATTTTTACAATCAATTACACATCATTGATCCCTAGTGAGATGTATATCCATCTCATAGGTTTATGATTTATATCCCTTTCCTCTTGACATTTTTATGTATATTACTCTCTATTAGGTCTATGGTTATTCTAGGTCCTTATCTGATATTCCAAGTATACACATGATCTATAGTTATATCTTTACTCAAGTTCTTGTCTATTGAGAGAAATAGGATATTCAAAGGTTACCCTATCCTATGCATACATTTTGGAAAAAACAACATGAATCTTATCCGATATATGGTTGTTTCATTTTCATTTTCTTTTATTTCTTTCTTCTTAGTGACATATCCAAAACCATCATATATTTTTAGCTTGACTATATCGATTGTTGACATAAAATCTCAAGTTTTTGGCTATAGATAGTTTATATTTATATAGGGTAACTTTAATTAGAATAATGTAATGTAATTTTTAGTATTAATTAGAATCATTAACATTCACTGAAAGATTAAGTAGTACTTATATTCAGATTAATTCACATAGTACATAGAATATAATATTTCCTACTCTAACTCTTTTCTTTATTTATATTATAAATCAACCACAAAATAAGATTTTAATTACTATATACCATATTATATAGTTAAAAAAGTTATGTTATTTTATTAATTCATATGAATATTATCTATATCTTATCTTCTCTATGTTATATAGAACCTATTGCAGTGTTTTAATTTAACTATCAACTCAATAAAAAATAACTCAATGGTCATGTCTATGTGAGACATGCCCTTTCTCTAATCAAGTTGTCCTTTGATTTCATAAATTATTATTTATTGATGTAACACCAATTTATTATAATCATATTTTATGCTAGCATGGAGAAGTATGATGTTGTGGTAAATGAATAAACTCTATGGTATCTATGGTTTGGACCGTTAGCTAGAATAGAGTCCTACCAACATTTATTTAGATTTTATACCTTTGTATAAGAGAATGAAAAGTCAAATTTATAATAGGTTTAAAAAATTCCTCAATTCACTTAAGTCTAACAAAATTTTGAACTGATTAAATAAAATTCTTATGATTATGGAGTTGGTTCCCCTTCTTTGGGAAGATGCTTATCATACTCAGGTTGTTGGATTTCCTCAAATGGAATGACTAGAGGGACCTCCATCTCATTGATTTATTTTTCTCACTCCCAAATAAATATCAAGATTAATTATGTCACATAAAATTTATGTATAGTCTTTTGTATTAGTAGTGTAATTTATCATTAGTGTTCCCATGTATTGATAATGTGTTTTATCTTCCCATTAATCATGTTGAGCCCTTTTCATGCATTTAATCTCAATTATTACCCATGATAATTCTATTATTTGACTTAAATTGGTGTGTAAACATATTTATTATTATTCATTTATTTCATTATTATTTATGTGATGGCATTGTATTAACAACTTTTTATACTTGATAGTTCCCACCATTCACCCATTTACTTGTTTTACCTTGTATTAAACTAATTTGGTTGAGTTTTTTGTTCTATGGAAAATAAACCCAACTAATATTATGATTTATTAAACCTAATGTATAATCAATATCTATGTATTTATTATATTAATATTTATTTTCTTGGTTTACAATGTCTATAGAAAAAATTCAATTATTTTATTTGTAAATTGTCATGTTCTCTTACCACTATGTACTAGTTTCTTCTAGAGTTATGTATTTCTATCAATTATATTCTATATATCTACATAAAGAATGACAAATAGTTTTATTCATATTTTTACCATGTTATTATCTACATATTAAATTTATTTCTTCCCATTCATCTTGTATTCTTGTACATGATGAATATATTATTTATTGTCTTCTCTCTATTCTTTATATATTTTGGGGTTCTATTTTTTTTTCTTTTTTTCCTAAATTTTTCTCCATTTTTTCAAAATTATTTTATCTTTTCCAATGTTTTCATTTTCATCACCACAACCTTCCTAATTCATATTCTTATTATTTGTCCCACTAGGATGTTTTGGTAACATAAAGAAACTAGGTATCGATACAACTATTTTTAGGATACTATAATAGCCTTATTCAATTTTCTCATCTATAATGACAATGTCAATATAATGGGGAGGTGAAAAAATATATGAACAAAAACTTAATCATATTATATATGGTACCTTATTACCTTCTACCAAACTTCACACTTATAGAAAGATAGAGTCACCTCATAAATTCCTTCATCATTGTTTTATCACCCTTCACCATAGTTGCCTATGGTGTAGGATTTTAATCAAGCTTAATTTATAAACCGTTGTCTCAATGTGCCTAAAAATGTTCACATTTTTATTACTCTGAAGTCTAATATTTTCTCAACCATGTAGGGTACAAGAAATTTTATTTTTATTTGGACCATTATTTTATATATGTTATCATATAGTAATACCTTATCCCCAATATGAAATTCTTTCATTTTTATATGCCTATCATGTCATGTTTTTTGGCATAATGTTTATTTAGTTGATACTAAGAATATATTTTCATCAAATTTTTCTATTTATATAAACTTATCCTAAATAAATTATTTCTCATTCATTCTAAATGCTATTACAATTATCAAACTTAGAAATATGTACTCCATTAGATTTACTACTTTCAATCCATAAACTAGTTGAAAGGGGTAGTACTTAGTCAATTATTTGTAGGTAATGTAGTAAGTCAATAATATTAATGGTATATTTATATCTTAGTACCCAATATATGTATTCCAAACTTATATTAATACTTTATCCAACACCTTATTCAACTCCTTGATAATGATGTTCACTTAGGGTGGTAAGGAGTGTTTTTGTGATGTTAGATCAGAAAGTGTTTAACAAATTCTAAAATTATATTAATAAAAAAGTCCTTAACATGATCACTCATTATGATTGATAAGAATCCAAAGCTTTTAATTATATTTTCAAATATGAATTTCATGGTAGTCTTGGTGGTACAATATTTTTTAGCACATGACATAATGAACCCATCACTATTCTTCCTTGTTGTAGGTTTGATGGGACCTATAAAATCAACTGCCCATTTATAAAATTTATCTAATGCTATAATTTGGTGGAGATGAATCTCATATATAACATTTAGTTTACCCACTATGTGTAATATGTCATAGTTTCTCATGTTTTATGTGCATACATAAAAAGTGATGTTCACCATACTCATGCTAGTAAAATTTTCTTACCCATAGCTTCTCCAAAGATGTTGCCATATACAACTCAATCATGGAATTATCCTAATATGATATGTACTTCATTTGGTAATGTTACTCTCCTCAACACCTCATCTCTTCCTTTTTTATATAGTTCTCCTTCAATCAGCATAAAAGTTAATACTTGAATCGTCAATATCTTCTTTGTAATGTACTAAAATCTTCTAGAAATTCTTCATTAGATAGACACTGAGCAATACCCTCCATGTCATTAGGGATTGATTCCTCATGAAATAGGTGGAATATAGGAAACTCATCTTTAATTGGTCCTATATCATCCCCTATAGTTATTATTGATAGGTAATTAGGTCCATTATTTATTTTCCCAAAATTTACCATGATTTTGAAATCAAATTCTTTAAATAACATAAACCAACTACATATTCTTCCTTGTATTATCTATATATTTATCAAGTAATTAAGTGTATTATGATCCATAGAAAATATGGATGGATTTTCCAATAAGTAATACCTAAATTTATACACTACATAAACCATAGTGAGTTTCTCCCTTTCTATATTGGAATAATTCCTTATGCCCTTGCCAAAATTACACTAGAAAATGAAATTGGATGGTCTATATTTTCGCTTATTTGTGCTAGTATTGCTTCTATTACAATTGTAGAGGCATAAACATATACATGGAATGGGATATTCTAATTTGGAAACACTAAGATTGGTTCATAGATAATCTTGTTATTAAATGTATAAAATGAATCCTAAAATTATATTGACAAATCTAGAAGTTGATTATGTCATTTATTGAATAATTATTATATGGGTGCACTTATAGATACATAGTTACTTATGAGCCAGTGGTGATATTTAGCATAACCTAGTATGTTTGTAAATTCCTTCTATGTTTTAGGTGGTGTTAGGGTTATGATTATCAAAAATTTAATTGGATCTAATATCAACAGTTATTTTCATATTATGTGTCCTAATATAGTATCAAAATGTGTGGTAAATATAAATATCTTGAGAATTAAAGAAATATTCAATTGTATACATCTTTATAACCTCATCCATAGTGCTTGGACATGGTATTTGATCAGCCAATAAACTATCTAATTAGAAAGATGAATTTCCAATAAATCATGTATAAAATTCCTAAACACATTCATCATTATTTGGTTGAACATAATTGATGCATTCTTGATTCTAAAGGGAATCGCTATATACATAAAGGATCCCCATTCTATCGTAAATGTAGTTTTTGGTCGATATTTTGATGCTATTCTAATTTTATGGTATCCTAATAATACATTAGTGAAGGAATATATTTCTCTTCCTACAAAACTTTCTAATATTTATCTAGTAAATGGTGTTGGGAAGGGTCATACAAACAATCATTATTTAATTCTCTATAATCAATGCATATGCAAATATCACCATTTTTATTATTCTAAATCACCATGGGACTTATCAATTTATTATATTACACATAGGATAGATACCACCAACTATCATTTTATCTAATTCATTCTTGAATTTTGCCATAACAATAGGATTTAGTCTATACAATAATTTATGTAATGGTTTAATAATCTATTTTTTTTTACATAATACCAGGATATTATTTGATTCCTCTAATCTTCGTGAATGTTATTGGGAATAAATCCTAAAATTATTTTAGTAACTCTATCATCTTATGCACCTCTTCTTCTTCCTATTAGTTTCCTACTTTTATTATCTTTGGATTTCCTTCTATGGCCTAATTATCTTATCTAGTTTTAATAGGTCAGTATAAGTATTGAGTTTTCTCTTCTGTGGTGTCAAAGAGTTGTATTTCTCATTATTCAATGTATATTTTTATCTTTTTTGGCTTTTCTTCCTCATCCTCATCTTATTTTGTAATTTTTGGGTAGCAATCCATGTGTTCAAGTTATTTTATTTTTATATTTCTTTCCATAATCTTTGGTAATTCTCTTATAATGGTTCCAAATTTATCCCAATCATCTATATTCCATAATTTTTTTTATAATCTATAAAATTGTTAATTTATAGTTTAATATTTCATACGTAATAATATTTTTATTTTTTGTAGGTCACAACAAATATTTGTACCCAAGTCCCAAAAGTTAAAGGTTCTATAACAATGAGTTTTCTCTCTTCCCACCTACAAGTTAAATTCCACATCTCTTGATGTATGTGTTGATGGATTATTTAGAAAACCAAATTATGTTAGGTGGATTTCCACCTAACCTTTCCTAAAATGATATAAGGTCTCCCCAAGGTCTATGTCTGCTAGGGCTTGGCTTATAGGGTAAATTAGTTGTTGATGTAAAATAGTTACATTTCAAAGGCCCTATTTAGAATAAATTTAGATAGATAATGAGTATGGTCATTTGGATAATATGATCATAAAATCAACAAAATATTTTTTTTCATAAAGATACAACTGATTCAAAATTATTCATTGTATACATGGATTTAACAATGTATTAACAATAATGAAAAGGGTTTGCAATAAAAATAAATCTTTTAAACACATATTAAAATTTTCAAATCTATTATACCTACTTTAATAGATGCATAAAAATGAACAAAATAAGAGCATAAAGAATAAAATGTAATACTATTTTCTATCTAGAATAATTTTTAATTATTTTATTTAGATAAACTCCATGAATCCAATATACTACCTGGACATTATGCACACAACCATGGACAAATATGGTGCAAGAGTCTAAGGTATTCAACTATGAAGAGATAAGGATAAAATCACCATATACATGTGCATATATTAAACATTACTCTTTAAGGAATTTAAATTTGTTATATATTTCATTGATAAATAGTGTTTGGATATACCTTAGTCAAGGGAACTATAAAAAATGCTTTACTACAACATTTCCTACAAGAAAATCTAAACTATAAAAGTAATAAAATACATTAAATGATGTATAGTTTTCTTCTATTCTATTCTAACTCTAATAAACCATCCCATAGCTATGTGGTTGAAAATATTCAATGAATCATCCACCTACTAAGCGGTTATAATCATTCAATACTAGGATTATTGCTAAGACATAAATTTAATGTGTGTATATGCTTAAAAATGATAGTTTTATCCATTATATTATTATTAAAATGACATCATTATCCTAATGAATTAGTTATACTAACATATATTTTGTATGAAAATGAAATAATATAGATCTATAACTTATCCTACTCAGTAATATCCAAGCTCAGAGATGTTAATAAACTAACAATCCACTTAGTAATACTTTATTATATTAGGTTCATGACCAATTATGGATTCACTAAACCTAACTAATATATATCTTACTAAAAAATAATAAAGGAGAGGTTTCCAAGGCCTCTATTCAAATATCATCATGTAATAACCCTAGCTAGGTATTATAATACAATAAATGGAAATTAGCTAATTTAATAAACTAGCATACAAGTTAATCTAGTAAATAAACATACAAGATAATCTAATTCTTACCAAATATTGTGGCATAAATGGGGAACAAGATAAACATTGAAAGATAATTACATTCAAGATAATATATAAGTAATCTAAGAAAATAAATATATAATTTAATACATTAGTTATACAACATATACTTACCCAAAATATGAATATATAATATTATACTTACCTCATTTAAGTCAACTCATCATGAATAAATATCTCCCTTGGCCAATGGTCCTTTGAAAGAGGTTGTTATGGATTGTAAGGATCAAAAGGATAGATCAGCTCTAGTCTACAAGAATTCTCCTATGCATCCAATACCTCCATAAGACAAGTGATACTAATCCAAGGAAGATTAACTAAGAAATGAAACCTCAAAATTATAGTATAAGTAGATTTGAAAGATATAATGATTCACAATCAAATTATCCTCTCCTTATAAATGAAGTGAATGTGGTATTTATAGTCAAGGATTAACCCTAATTCCTCTTGAAAATTTAGCTAACAAAGTTAGTTGGGTTAACCTTGTTTTATGGGACATAGATTCATTAGGCATTAAACTAGGTCTTGGGATAAGGAATTTTTGTAACATGCACTAAATTACCAATAAGGTTGACTAGGTTAACATATTAGGAAAAATGTGTAAAAGGGGTGTTTACCTAGGTAGGGGATATTTTGGTGGATGAATTACTTAATAGAGTGTATAAATAAGTTTTTATTATGTAGGGATTTTAATAAGGGTATCTTGTAATGTGAATCTTGCAAAACAGTAAATATCTACCAATCCATTTCTCTATGCACCTTTTAAGGCATGCACTCAGAGAGATTGAGACTTAAAAGGTTCCTAAAAGATAGAAAGAATCAATATGTGATAAATTTTAAAAATATTGTGTGTATGCATATTCCTCACTTGAATATTATCACATATCATGAATTTATAACATGGGATGGTGTTTCAATAAAGAATAGAGTAGCACACAACACTTAGCTAGGATGTTGTAGTATAAAATGTAAATTGAAATGATAGTAAGGAAATAATTGAAATAATTTAAAATTATCATATACATAACTTGACTTACTTGTGTCACTTAATGGTTAACAAGTATATTTTTAGTATTTCTCATGGGGAGTGCCTTCAATACTTTTTAAAAATCCCTAAGGATACAAAAATAAAGAGCAAAAACAAAAAATCATAGGGAAATTAAAATAAATGAACTTTGCATAAATGAATAAGTCACTTGGATAATTGGTAAGATAGGGTTATAAATGTTAATATATAACCAAAATACCAAGGAAAAATGTATAGAATGAGAGTAAATTAGGTATCAAAAAATCAAGGCTACTAAATGACTGAAAAACCCAAACAAATGTACTTTAAGTAAGAAAATTTATAAACTATATCAAACCAAGGACACATGTAACTAGAATAATAGATTTAAAATCAATATAAAATAAGTAACAAACCATACTTAAATATAATTGGGGTGTGGGCCACAGAAGCATCTTGTGATAGGGGTAAGGTCTTTTGTGGTGTAAGGGGTGTGGGCTGTAGAAGCAAGGTCTTCTACGGCCTAGTCTTAAAGGCCTATATATCAAGGGCAGATCTGCCCATGTCGTGTTGGCACTAAGGGAGAATGATGTGTTGGATGCCATGGGAATCGATCAGCAGTCTTGTAAAGGAAAATTTTGATGGCTACCATTTGTGAGAAATTCCTTCAACTTTGTGTTCTCAGGGTTGCTGGATCGAACCCGCTCAATCCCAGTGGGGTTGCAGTTGTGCTTGTCTCGTGAAGATGCTGATTAAGGATGTCAGGGCTATGGGTAGTGCATTTTTAGGGTTTGAGGGCATGGTGGAGCATGGCATTTTTCTCAACATGGGTATGGCTATCATTATTGTTGGATCTAATGGTGTCTCCATATATTCAAAGTGATAGAGAAACCAAAGGTATTTTGCAGAATTTTAATGTCACAGAAAATGCTTGTGTGTCATTATTGTTTATTGCAATGGCAACTTTCATTGTTAGCCAGGGTAGAATGCTAAAGATATATATTTTTTAGCATTCTTTACCCTATGATGTTTGTTCTTTGAGGTTTTAGGTCCTTGTAAAACTTGGGTACTTTTATTGGACTATGTTTGTGGTTTCAGGTCCCTGTAAAACTTGATTTTGATGCTGCTCTTCAGTAGGTTTCAAGAATGCTTTTCTTGGTGGTTGTTAATGCTTTATTTTTCTTGAATCTATTAAAGGGTTTTGGGGTCCCTTCAAAACCTGCTTTTACCATAATCTAAAACAAGCCATACTTAAATAAATATGTAAAAATTACATAAATGAAAACAACTTTGATGAATGAGAATTAATAATCCAAACTCACTTAAAATGGAAAAACTTAATGGAAAAATAAAGAGAAATTGTCTACAAAAATAGTGACAAACTTAATTAAAATTTAAAATAAAACCAAGTAAATCTAAGAAGGATGAATCAATAAGTAATGCATAGTCACTCAAATATATATATATATATATATATATACATATATATATATATATAAATATATATATGTATATATACATATGTATATATGTATATATATATATATATATGTATATATGTATATATGTATATCTATATATGTATATGTATATATGTATATCTATATATGTATATATATGTATATATATATATATATATATGTATATATATATATATACACACATATATATATACATATATTTTCTTAATATGGATCAAACCAAAATAAACTTATTATGATCATATCTTAAAATAGATGAATAATAGTGTTATACTAAATTTGGGAAACTATAGGAGTTAATTTCCTAAATGCTAAAGGGGTCTAGATTAAGGGGAAAATCAACAAATAAATGTGCCTTTATTAACCTACTAATTTGTTGAATCTAGAAGTGCTTAATTGATTTCTAAAAATAACAAACAAGAGGGAGGAGAATAATACTTAGCTAATTATGGACTGAGAAGGAAGATTCAAAGGTTGATATTTTTTGGTCTGGTTGGGCAAACTATCAAAAATAGGACCCATAAATCTATTTTCTACTTGGACATGAGCACTAGAAATGGGACACCTAGAGGTCCAGTGTTATAGTCCTATTTTTGACACTGTAGTCCTATGGTTCTGAGATTTCTAAGATTTTTGGGTTCTATTCATCTATTTTGGGAGACCCTACATACCAAATTTTAGTTCCTAATAATCACCAAAACTCATTATAAGTCTATTTCCATATTCAGTACATGTACTTATTTACACACATAGAAATGAAAAATAGATCAAAATAAAAAGGGGGAAAAACTAGGTTAGGGGAAGAATGATCACATAATCAAGAACCCCTGTTGTTCTAATTACCATCTACATTAACCCTCAAGTTAGGGTCTCAAATCTGATGTAGTTCTTCCTTAGGTAATGTGCATAGTCAACGTGTATGATTGATCTAAGAAAGAATTTCACTTAGGTCCTTCCTTGATTAAATATGCAAATCTAAGTGTGATATAGATAAATTGTGTTATATTATTGACCAATTTTTATTATGGCGTATGTACCAAAGTAGTAAGTACTAGATATAAAATGCCTTATGTAGTCTTTTATATAAGAGACTCATTATTTTAAATTTGGGAGCTTTATTCATAGTTGGCCAACATTGAGAAACTTGGGAATAAAGAAAAGAAAAGAGGTAAGACTTATCATATGGAAGAAACTGACCATTAAAACCAAAATTGGGCTTGGACAATAGTGCCAAAAACTAAAAACCTTGGGTTTTAGCATTAGAGTCCATATTTGGGCACTATTGCCAAGGGGGTTTGGGACCTAGGGGGATGGGTTAGCATCTAAAAGAGGTCTCTAAGCCTGAAAGGGTCAAACCTAGTAAGCTACAAATGACTAGGAATAGGTAAAGAGATGTCTAGGAAATGTAGTATGACTAAGATAAGACAGACAAGGGGACCTAACTAAATGTGAATAAAGCTCATATTCTCTAGTCAGAGTCTCTTATGAAAAGACCTTAAAAAGACATAATGTGTGTTTGCTTGAATAATTTAGGGTGATTATATTTCCCCCCATTTTATTCTAGTGATGTAATGAAATGAAGTACTAGAGTAAAAGAAAGAAAATAAAATGCATACCTAGGCTTACCTATGTGAAGATAAGTATACTAAAAAGGGTCTAACTTCTTGGCCAGGGAAGTGTATTGAAGAAGTAAAGTAGTGCTCAGAGAAAGAAGGGATCCATGTAATATATGCCCTATATTTAACTTGAATAGTTTTTAGAAAGATAATGAATCCCTATAATGGATGCCCCCTATACTAAATATGAGTAATGTCTAAAAAGAGAAGGAATCCCTATAATGGATTCCCCCTATACTGAATCTAAATAATAGGAACTAGATTTGAGATGTGTTCAAAGGTCCAAAAATAATGTCTATCCTCTATCCTACATAAACTCCTAAGTCTAAGTAATATTATAGACCAATCATTGTAGATGACTATATGGTCCATCTCGGTGACAACCTATGTAATGCCTAGGTCTAAGCTAAAAATGCTAGTAAATGTGTAAGAAGAAAATGGCATGTCCTACCACCTCAATATTTATAATCTTGGAAGATGAAGGACATTAGCATTTGTGCCATGCCCCCAAATTTGGTATGTGAGTGATGTGTATGGATAATATATAAATTTGTATAACCACTTGTGAGATGATCTATCATGTCATGTCTCATGTGAAAAACTCGAGATCAAAATAATGTGCTATACACTATGCCTATAATTTGATATCTAGTCTATAATTATGTCATGTTATATGAAGCTATATGTCTGAGATGAGTAATACTATACATGCCCCTAAATCTAGTATATGGATAATCTATATATTTGTAAACTGAAGGCGTATCCATCTTAATGTCTTAAGTAATGCTAAGTGACCTTAATTTGATTTGAGTCACTATATAATTTGACTAATATGAGATGAGTAATGCTAAGTGACCCCTAGAATTTGAATCACTTATGAAATCTTGACTGATCTGAGCTGAGTAATGCTAAGTGACCCCTAGAGTTTGAACCACTCGTGTAATCTTGACCAATCTAATTTGAGTAATGATAAGTGACCCTTGGAATTTGAATCACTTGTGAAATCTTGACCAATTTGAGCTGAGTAATGCCAAATGACCCCTGGAGTCTGAACCACGTGTGAAATCTTGAGCAATCTACGCTGAATATAATAATTTGATGGTTAAAGGTGTGAGAACCATGGTGTACTAGATAGGTATGTTGGATAAACTATTGGAATAGGGATAGTATGAATGCTGGCCCCATTTTTAGGAAAGGGATGAGATCCATGATAGATGAAGTTAAGCCAAAAGTAAGGACTAGTGGTAGAACATATAGAAATGTGGTTGGCATGTATCAAATAGATTGAAAGGCCATTGTTGAATTGGTGAAATTGAATTACCAAGAGTGAAAGGTATCTTTGGTTGATTAGGATCAAAGGTTGTATCTGGGTTTAGTAGATGTATAGAAGATATCATGTCATGGTAGGCAAATGAGGTAACAATTGATTAAAGGGATGAAAGAGTGATTTGATCGAATAGTTTGGGTTGTTTGAATGTTTTGAATGGGTGTTTACTTGGTGAGGACCAATATAGGTACCAGATAGGTGTATAAATGTGTGTGTCATGGTAGTAAAATAATCGAGTAAGAGAACAATTCCTAATTTATGTTGAAGGTGTCATTATCATGATTCTGAAGAACAAAATGGTTTGTAAAATGGAGTTATGGAGCTTAAGTTATGGGCAAGAAGAATTTTGATTGTATTGATAAAGTGGTTTCATATAGGGAAGATTTGACTAAATCATGATTCATTTGTGTATTGAATAGTTTGAAATTGCAGCTATGGAGTGAGAAGATGCTAAGGAGATGAACACCTATCATGACTTATTATGAGTAGTTGGTAGCATAAATTTCAGTTAGAGAGGAAGTTTCCCTAGTGAGTAATGATAGTTTTTTACTTGTATTCATATCTAGGGCTTGGTTTTGGAAAGTTTTAGTCATTTTAAAGTAGTTTAAAAATTCTTTGACTATTTCTAGTGTTATTGTCCTAGAGTCAACACTGTTGTCTAGGATGTAGTGTTGTTATCCAAGTTCAAGTGTTGTTATTCAGTGCTAGTGTCCTTCTACAGTGTTATTGTCTAATGTGGATGGATTTTTCAATTTCTAAGTTGTTCTTGATTTTATTTTTCTTAGTTTTTTATCCTTAGCATGGTTGTCTGACATATAGTATGCTTGTTGGTGTTTTTAGGGTGAGGTGCATATGAGAGATTTTTGTAGAGGCTAGGCTATGGAGACTCTGAGATTATTGCCATTATCTACTGATGAGCATGTTGTTATGGATACAATTGGGCTATGTAATGTATGTGATCTTGGTATAATATAATGGGATAGATATATGATCACCACTTATGTGAGAGGTGAAATATTGATACATGTACATTTTGGCTTCTAACAGTTGAAATTACTATGACTCTAGAGGATGTGTATCATATTTTACATTTATTGATCAGTGGATGATGAGTGTCATTATAGGATGACAGGGTGTGGATGTCATGGATCATGCATCTAGATACTTTTCAAGGATGCCCATACTAGTACATTATAGGGGTAGTGATAGTGATATTTTACTATTAACTATTGTGCAATTGAGTGTTCCATTCCTATGGAAGTGGTTGGCTATATTATTGGCTTCTTTTATTGTTGTGGATGGCAATGGAGTATCTATTACTTAAAGGATGCATAGAGTGGTTTGGAATATTTAGATGTATGGTATTATGTTTTCATGGGAGATGACTATGCTCACTCATTTGTATAGAGATCTATATATATTTACATATGAGTCTTTTAGAGTTGGTGTGGGTGCAACCACTTTCTTGCATTACTAGGCTTATGAGCATATAGTAGTTGTGTGGCCAATTAAATTGTCGAGGGTGAGTTGGGCATACCACAACCATTTTGTGAGCAATAGACTAGTGATTTGGCTATTTGATCCCCTAGAATAGATTATTATAGGTATTTAATAGATATATTAGTCTCTAATGAGATTAGATGGAGGCCCTATAAAGGATTTCCTAGATAGCCAAAGGATGGAAAGTAGCTATGATACATGAGAGTGAGTTGTTGGTTATATGATCATTGGTCTAGAGTTTATGAGTGCTTTCAGTATGAGCACATGACTAGGTATTTTAGAGTTTGACATGATGTTCCTCTTATAGCATGGATATGGTTGAGGAGTGCATGGGTACCAGTGAGAGTGGGAGCTCATCTTAGACTGACTGAGGTGGAGTTGGCACCATTGCCATTAGATGTGATATATGAGATTATATATGTTCCTAATGTATATGATGTGGGGTACACTGAGACATCTATGGTTTTGTGGTGAAGGCATCAATGGGATCCACTATAGCTAATTGATATACTAAATGTTCTTGAATATGAACAACCCGAGCTAATTTAGAGGGTGGGAAGTGAGTGGTTGTAATGTGGCCTATCTATTTATGTATGTTTTTTTTATATTTTTATATTATATATGACTAATTGAGTTTAATGTTGTTACACATAGGTGAGGTGATGGGTATGTAGGGTGAGGCATGTGATGGTGTTAGTGGTGGGGATGATGTGTTTTAGGAGACTATTATTGATTCTACACTATGTGAGTTTACACAACATGTTCCTGATGATGTTGTAGAGGAAAATTTGATAGAGAGAGCTATGGTTACAAATGGTTTTTATGCTCACTTGTTTGACTGAAATACTATAGCTATAGTTTCTTATGTTAAGGCAGTAGGAGAGAGAGATGAGCTTAGGGCAGATCGAGATAGGCACAGGATGCCTCCTCTAGATTATGGAGTAGTGAGCTCTAATATTTTATATGATTATATGGATCTTTAACAGTGACATGTAGACTTACATGAGGTGTATGGTCATTTGTTGGAGTGAGATGATTGGCACAAGAGGCATTTAGGAGATCGAAGAGGTAGAGAGTCATCAAGTGCTAGACAAGATTATGGGATGAGTACTAGAGGAGAGAGTGAGATAGAGAGTGATGACATGACCCCTTTCCATGATTAATTGACCTTGACATGATGTATATGTTTTCAAAATCTATGTGCTATATAGATACTAGTTTGATTTTGAAACTCATGTGTATCAACATTATGGATTCTAGATTATACTGGTATTACAATGTTATGGTTTGGAATAATTGATTTGATGTTTGATGATAAAGTTGTATATGATTGGTAAATTTTATGTAAGATATGTGATTTGATTATGTTGATATATTTGGTAAGATGATATTTTAGATATGTTTAGATGTAATTGTTTGATTTGTAATCATATGTAAGTGACAATCTTGTTGGTTTTTTATAATTGGTAGAAATGATTTGGTAAAGTGAATTGGTTTGTAAGTAAGATATAATAAGGTTTGACTTCTGAGATTGGTAACTTGTTTAGACAAGTTAAATTAATTGGAGATTGGAAAAAAGGTTTGTATCAATTGATTTGGTAAGATTTGGACTATGATAGGTTTGTTCTCACTAGGGATGGTTATCTAGAATGAGGAATGTTAGTTGTTAATAGGAGGGAAAAGTAAGATATCACTGTGTGAATATTAACTTCCAATGAGTGGCTCAAGAATACAAAGGTTAGCTAGACCTTTACCTCCATCGTTTCCTTACTAAGTGAATTTATAAACTAATGCTGAAATGAATGTATGTTGTATCACACTATGTTATAACACTATCTGAACCCTATTGACCAAGTGAAAACGTGCCCATATTTCTCATTCTATGTAAGATCCTATCTTGAATATAATGTTGTATGTGATACACTAACTTTAGTGGGTTGTGATAACTCTAGAAAATGTAATTTGAATACTTATGTTGTTGAAATTTTATGTTTTTTAAAATTCTCATTTGATCTCAAATGTAATGGATTATTGTGTGAAATAAGACCTGGAAAGTTTGGTCAAAGTGAATATATTTGAAATTATAGTTTTTTGTTAAGCCTATGACAGTGCTAGATAATTATATGGAACTTCATTATGTATTCCTTGGAAAATAGTGCTATATGTAGGTTACACTCTCTAAACTAGCTTCCAAACTTTCTGAATAATTGGAATAGGAGATCTCCTATGAGATTCTATCTTAGGAACCACATGACTCACATGATGAGTGACTGATGATCCCTATAAAGGAATGTCCTAAGATGACTCAATCATGGAGGAATGAGGTCTAGGGTTCCATGATGGAGAATATATATATACCCCCTATGTAAATGATATAATACCATTATCAACAAATCTAGAAATGCAATCTTGGAGTCTAAAATAGGTATCTACATTATGTCCATGGATATGATGATAATTACAAAAGGGTCGATATGGATATCTATGTAAAAGATGTGGATCTCATCGATGAATAAAAGGTAGTGTGATTAACCTCCTAGCTAGTAGTGCTAACAATATGATAGATGGGATATCCCATTCTGAATCAAACTATAGCGGTGTTGGTTGGCAATTCTATGTATTGCATATTATGGGTGGTGTTCTACAAACTTGCTCTTTATTATTGACTATTTGATTTTTTGGTTGTGGTCTATGATCTTGTCTAGGACATGGTGGATGATGAGTACTAGGAGTTGTATTTGAAGATGCTACTGTGAAATCTAGAGTAATTCAATCAACTGAATCTACCTTAATCAATCCTAATTTATTTTCTAAATCTATAACTGTGTAATATTGTTTGAAACAAGGCTCTGTATGATATAGTAAATGCTTGAGGAAATACTATCGAAGGCCCTTAATAAAGATATATTGAACCTTTACATCTACTAGTTTGTATATTAATCTTAACAAATGAGTCTTAAATCTTAATATGTACTCACTTATTGGCTTTTGAGAATTTTGATGTAGTGTGGAAAGTTTTTCATATGTAACAAAATTTCCCATGTTTATACTATAATTCTTGAGAAAAGCCTCCTATAGGTCATCATATGTGTGTAATGAACTAACAGGGAGTAAATGAAAGAACCAATTATGTTCTTCCCCCATTAATGTTTTCTAAAATAACTTGAGTATAATCAAATGAATTGTTTGAGGTTGCAAAGCTTTCTAAAAGGCCTAAATGTGTGCAAATGGATCTCCAATTCCATCAAAGTGAGGTAATGATGGTGTTTGGAGATGCTTAGGTAATGCATTTTTTATGAATGTTTTTAGAATAGGGTTACCATGTAGATCACTGGCATCCATCCTAGATTTATAAGATTTATTTTCTAGTGTAAGGAGATGTACTTGGTGTTGCAATTCACCAACTACATGCATCAAATATATGATCTCTTGGGATGGTACATTTAATCATTGAATTTGATTATAAATTTTAGCTGTAAGAGTGCTATATCTAGTAATTATATCATAAAGAGGTGGTGTGTTCACTTGAACCTTAGAAGCAATGGTATCTTTGACCTTGTGAGAGGGATGTGGGTTACCATTATCTTTGGGTGATGGGTGAGAATTGGGTTCTACTATAGTGAGGGCTGGCTTGGGGGATTCATTAGAAATTTTATGTTTTAGTGAATCACATTCTAAATTAGTAGCATATGTGATATTTAAGTTAACATGTGCATGATTGAAAGTAGAATCATTCATATATTTAGAATCAACATTTTGGCATGCATGAGACTTAAAAGGAGTGAGAGAATATTTAGAAGTATGAGATGAATTATCTTCTTCACTATATATATAGTAGTCATAATTATTTTTCTATTATCACAATATTTATTTTGTTCATTTGAAATAGAAGAATTTGAAGTATCATTTTCATATTCACTTTCATTTTCATACTCATTTACATGTTCACTATTGTATTCATAATCACTTCCATCATTGCTAGGGAGAGGTGAAAGAGAAAGATTTGATTCCTTTCTAATATACAATAAGTTATCATTAGAATTTGGAATATCATGTGTATCTATGATATCCATGGATGGAATATATAAATTTTCTTCATTTGAAACATGAAAAGTAAGAGTAGAAGAGTTATCATTTGAATATTCTTTTGAAAGAGTAGAGTTAGGAATACATAATGCATCATTTGAACCATGCTTTTGTAATTTGATTCTATTGCATTTATATTGTTATATTTTAAATATAGTAGTAGAAAAATGTAGAGAGAGATTAGGTTCACATGGAAGTAAATCACCACCAATGAGATGTTCATTTAAAAGTGCATGAGTACTTTGTGTATTTTGTTCATTGTGCTTAGGACAATGATGTGAGAAGTATTTGTACCATTTAGCAATAGTATTATTTTGAGAAGGACCAAAAGAGATAGGTTTTAGAGGAGAAGATGCATCTATATATTCTTCACTATCACTTTCGTATGCTTGGTAATATTCTTCATTGAAACAATAGTAATTATCCTCATTAGATATAAAATCATTTTCCACATTTTTATCTAGTGTGAAATTTTCTAAATTGGTCCATTCATTATAATAATTGTGACAAAAATTCAGAAATTTATCTATGGGATGAGAAGGATTAATTGCTTGTGGCTATTTTATCATCAAAGAGAAGTTTGAAAAATAATCTGAAGCAAATAAATGCACAAAGAACTACTAACATTGAATTTTTAAAATTAATTTTAGTAACCCAAACTATTTGTAATAAATTCAAATTATTTTTCTAAAAATTGTAAGGGAGGGTAATTTGAGGTTTGAGGACCTAGTTTGGGAATCTAGGGTTTTTAGCTACGGTTTTAGAATTTTTGAAAATTATGTAATAATTTTAAATTCTAAAAATTATTTTTAAATGGAATAATTTCACTATAATTTATATAAAAATTAGAATTTTGGAAATTAAATGTTTGCACAGGAAACTACTAATTTTGAACTCTTGAAATAAATTTTTACAAGGTAATTGTTTTTAAAAAAATCCAAAATAATTGTCTAAAATTGACAAAGAGGTAGGCTTATTGTTGGATGACCTACTTTTTAAATCTAGGGTTTTAGTGAATTTATTGAAAATATCTCAATTAATTTATAGTTTTTTTTAATTTTTAAATTTTGAAAAAATCAAGAAAATATTGCTAAAAATTAGAAATAATTAGCCCCAGATTTTCTAGGGTTTTTGAGTGAAATTTGAAGTAAGTCAAGTTCACCAAATATTTTATTGAATTTTGGAAACCATAGGTTTAATTTCATAAATAGTAAAGTGGTCTAGATTAAGTGGAAAATTAGTAAATAAATGTGCTTTAATTAACCTACTAATTTGTTGAATCTAGAAGTACTTAATTGATTTATAAAAATAACAAACAAGAGGGAAGAGAATAAAACTTAACTAGTTTTAAACTGAGATGGAAGATTCGGAGGTTGATATTTGCAAGTATGGCTATGAAAATTGTCAAAAATAGGACCTAGAAGTCTATTTTCTACCTAGACAAGAGCATTGAAAATATGACACCTAAATGTCATGCACTGTAGTCCTAGTTTTGGCACTATAGTCTTGTGGGTCTGAGATTTTTGAGATTTTTAGGTTCTATTAATCTATTTTGAGAGACCCTACATACCAAATTTTAGCTCTTGAAAGTCACCAAAACTCATTGTAGGTATATTTCCATCTTCAGTACCTCTACTTGTCTGTGCACATGGAAATGAAAAATAGATCAAAAGAAAAAGGGCAAAAAATTGGGTTAAGGGAAGAATGATCACATAATCAAGAACCCCTATTATTCTGATTAATACCTATATTAACCCTCAAGTTATGGTCTTAGATATTATTTAGTTCTCCCTTAGGGAATGTGCATAGTCAATGTGTATGATTGATGAAAGAAAGAATTTCACCTAGGCCCTTCCTTAATCAAGCAAGCAAATCTAAGTGTGATGTAGATGACCTAAGCTATACTATTGACTAATTTTTATTATGTTTAATGTGCAAAAGTAGTAAGTGATAGATATAAAATGCCTTGTGTAGTATTTTATATAGGAGACTCTTTATTCATATTTTCCAACATTGGGAAACTTAGGAACAAAACATAGGGGTAAGACTTATCCTACAAAATAAATAGACTGTTAGAACCAAAATTAAGCTTGGATAATAGTGCTATAAATTATACACCCTAAGTTTTAGCATTGTATTTCATATTTTGGAACTATTATCCAGGGGGTTTGAGACTTGGGGGGATGGGTCAAGGTCTAAAATAGGTCTCTGGGCCCGAAAGGGTCAAACTTGGTAAGCTATGGATGACTGGGAATAGGAAAAGAGATGTCAATGGAATGTAGTAAGACCAAAATAAGATAGACAAGAGGACCTGGATAAATGTGAATAAAGCTCATATTCTCCAATTGGAGTCTCTTGTAAAAAGACCATGAAAAGACATAATATGTGTGTTTGCTTGACCAATTTAGGATGATTACAAATAGGGAACATGTAATTTTAGAAACAAATTTAGATATAAACATTTCCTATAAAGGGGGGATATGAAATGGGTGGTGTGGGAAATGTATAAGATACCAAGGTATAAAATATTCATTAGAATAAATAAACTCAAATCAAGTTGGCAAGATAAGAATAATTTTCATATCAATGACTTTAGAGAACTTACCTTGACTAAACAAATTTGGGTTATCTAGTGAAGTATAAATATCATCCCATGAATGTTATATGTATGAAAGTAAAATATAGCTACCTTACCAAAACATATTCCCCATTCCTTGAGACCTATTATAGAGCCATAAAACTAATATAAATATTGGGTACTTACATGAGAAATTAAGTACCACTATAGATAATTTTGTGACATCTTATCCTAGTCTACTAACATACTACAGCCTAATAGACCTCAACTATATCATGAGGCTAACTATGGAGTTTTAACTTCAAATAGAATAGGATATGTGCTTTATAATCGCATTTTTGGTGTGATTTTAAATCTTTAATTTATATATTCCCTTTTATCATTTCCTTTTGTTTTAAATGATTTGGATTTTAAAAATTTTGATGGATTTTTTAATTCCTCCTCTACATGGATTTATAAAACTAAACATGGGTGATAAAAATGACTATCACTAGAAAAATTAGACATGATAGATAAGAAAATAACTTAGAGAGCATGGTGTCTCAAAATATTGTACTTGCATGTCAAAAAATAATGTAATCTTGAAATTGACCTTGGTATATCCCAAGTGGCATGAACGGCAAGGAAAATGAGACTGAACATAGAACATTTGGGTTTCCTCAAATCATAATAAAATGTGAAAAGGATAAAATGAAAGGAAATCATGCTTATGTATCATAAAAAATAATATAAGTGTATGGAGACATGGAAAACTAGTTTTATTCTAATGTTTTTATCACAAAAGTATATCCCTGATTTTGAGAGTATGAAACCATAATATTTAAACCATTTCCCTAATCCTTTAGTAAAAAAACTTAATTAAAGATAGTATAATAATTTTAAAAAATTTATGAGGAAATACTAGTCCTTTCTAAGTTCTTACATTATAAATCACAAAAGAGAAACCAAATATGTGAAAAATATGAAGATAAATAATGGAGTATTTTGTGATTAAGGCCTAGTCCTATTTTACATTACAACTCACAAAAGAGAAACCAAATATGTGAAAAATATGAGGACAAATAAAAGAATATTTTGTGAAGAAGGCCTAGTCCTATCCAAGGTTTTATATGTCAAATCACAAAGTATAAATTGAATAAGTGAAAATATATTGTAAAATATGAATCATTGATAAAAAAGAGACATCAAGATTGAAGTAGGACAAGATAAAATATTCATGATGATGGATAGGTCCTATTCATGGTCTTATGTTTAAAATCATGAATTAAAAGGAAATACATACTAAAAGACCAATGGTAGGAACTAAGGTTATGAAGATCTATATATTAGATGTCTTTGTAGGAAACCTATAAGAAGTGTTAATATGTATAGTATATGAAAATAAAGAAATTTTTTAATCACTAATCATTAGTGGGTTCTTTTAAAATATGTCCATTATTTTTTAATTTTTAAGTACTATGATGAAGGATGTCTTTGATAGGGTAGGTACCCCACCAATTTTGGGCATACTTTCCTTCTTTGTCATGTCTATAATCTAGTTTGAGGACTAGATCACTAGTATTGAAATTCAGATTTTGAACTTTTTGTTATGTTGTTTAGTAATACATACTTTGTATTGGTGATTATGTTCTAATGTAGCCATGGATGCTCATTTATAAAATAAAAATCATGTAGATAGGAATAACATAATTCATCATCAGTAATAATACCATGAATATATGGTAAATCAAATTCTAAAGATAAAATTGATTCAAATCCATATACTAACAAAAATGGTGTTGCTCCAGTGGCAATACTTATACTAATGTGATAAGTCCAAAGTGTAGGATAAAGTTGTAAATGATAATTAGTATGATATTATATAATAGTCTTATCCAATCTTTTATTCATAATTTTATTAGTGGATTCTACTTATCCATTACATAAAGGGTAATAAGGTGATGAGAATTTATGTAATTTTGAATTTTGTATATAGTTGTTTCATATATTTATTTTTAAAATTTACACCATTGTCAAAGATTATGGTTTAATTAAATCCAATATGAAAAATGATTTAATTGATAATAAATTTGGAAATGGTAATATAGTAATGTTAACAAGAGGTATGACTTATACCAATTTAGTGAAATATTCAGTGGTGGTGATAATGAACACATGACCATCTTATGACCTAGGTAGTTTTCCAATTAGATCTAATCCCCACATAAATAATGGCCAAGGAGACTCCAATGTTTGGCATTTATTTTGAGGAGATTATATGAGATCATCATGAATTTTACAAGGATTACAATTTTTAGTAAAAATAATGGTGTATTTTTCAAGAGTGGTCCAAAATTAACCCATTCATAGGCATTTTCAGGTTGTAGCGTGGCTACTATAATGACCACCATAGGTGACCCCAAGTGCTTGTTGAAGGAGAGAAGAAACTTATTTTGGCATTAAAAAATGTATTAAAGTGCCTTATGCATTACGCTAATTGTCACATCTAGATTCATCTAAAAAATATTTAAATCATTAATCAGTGGATTACGTGATTAATGATTATCAAATATGTTATTTAATTTTGAGTTGGATTTATATATTCTATATGATTTAGAAGTCACATTACTTTATTTTTTATCAACATATTTATTGATAGCTATTGTATATGTTTTATTATGATTTATGATCAGGTCAACTAATTTCATTTGTAGATTTATTTCATTTATTATTTTATATATGATTATATGTTGATTATTATTATGATTCAGGGTAACTACCAGTTTATTTAATGAGGTGGATTAAATAATATACCAACCTCATAGGCATTTTAGAGGGCTAGTATCATTAGAGAGGGGGTGTGAATACTAACAATGGGGGTAGAGAGAGCTTTGTCTAACTTTGCACACACCATAATTAGTTGTTTGAATGAAAATAAATGATATTGCATTAGGTTTTTATGATAACCAAGTCTTATTGTTTTGATTGGATTTTGAATATTCACTTTTATATGTATCTTAATCATTTGTTGTGCTATGGCATCAATTACTAAATTATATAGGGTATAAATATAAGTGCATTGATTTGGTTAATTTTCTTAGATATCTAATTTGGTTGGTTGGTTACATTATAACTTGGATTAGTTTAGTATTTTTTATTACTTAATCTAACTATATTCATGTAACATTGAAGGCATTTATAGTTATTAGCAGTTTGAAGTGTTACTTGTATTATTGCTTAATTACATATGTTATAGATAGCATTATCATTTTTAGTGACAAGGCATAAGGTCATATAGAAAACGCAGGTTGACTTAATTATAGTTTGGGAGCTTTATATGTTATGAGTTCTTTTGCATACTTATTAAATAGATAAAATTTAGGTTTTTATTGGAAGTTTCATGACATTTTTATTATGATGTTTTATTTTCAATATGGTAAAGAGTAAAAAATAATGAATTATGGTTTTTTTTTTGTTATTATTATCATTATGAGGGTTGACCTTGCCAAGATGAAATGGAGATTATTTCATCTATCATGTCTAGTAATGGATTTATGACTGTGGGTTTAACTGCAGATAGATTAGAGTGGTGTATAGAATGGGGGAGTTGCATGATGGGAAGCTCACATTAAATAAGGAGGTTGTTGGAAATCATGCAAGATGTACATGAATATGATGAAAATAATAAGTATGAAGGAAGGAAAAAATAAAGGGACACCATGGTAGAATAAGGGAGAAGGGAGAAAGAGTAGACTTAGCTATAGGGTAGAGATTGTCATTCATTCTCAGTGTTGAATAACAACTTATAATAAAGAACTAGGTTGGTTTTTTTTTTTATAGTTACAAGTTTTTAAAATAATAAAGGGTTTTTCCTAGTATAGGTTTTGTTATATTCAATGTTTGTGTGGAATTATTGATTTCATTAAAATCTTTCTTATAAACCCTATAACCTGCAGGTCTATAGACATGAGGATGCAAATTAATTCCATCATAGACCTATATAGATGAGGGTTGAAGTCTATATATAGTAATGATTTAGTTTATGTGTTAAAATCCTAGACATAGATGGTTTTTACCTCATATATCTTTGAAAACCTTGAGCTATTATCAGTTGAGGGATTTACTAAAAAATACTATAATGTTGGTAATCTCAAATTAGTTATTTGTATAAGGGATTTTATAAGATATGTAAAAGAGAAAAATAAAAAATATGAGTTTCATTATTTAGACAACTAGGCCTAGTACTTAGTTCATATTATTATTACCATTAAGTATCATGGAACTTTATATTAAGTCATGGGCTTTGATATAAATAAAAAATTGCATTTTATGATATGTTAAGATTGTGACTAGGATTATAAAATTGTATAGCTTTAAGTTGAGTGTCAACAAATTTATTGATTGGCCCTTTGTTGGTAATTTACATATGAATTGATAACTTATAGAGTGACATATAAAATAAAGGAATAAAATACATTTAGTTTTATACATACATACATACATATACATGCATACATATACATACACACACATATGTATCTATCTATGTATATATATGTATATACATGAATATATACATATACATATACATACATACATATATATACACATATACACACACATGTGTGTGTGTGTGCGTACTTATACTGGGACACAAACACTTAATATATTTAGAATGTTTACTCTCAAGCTAAATTTAGACTTTTGAATAAACATGTACATGATCATTCAAATTATAATAGTGTGTACATTATTTTTTGTTTACTCATACTAGTGAGGTTGAAGAGATTTAATGATGTAAATGACATAATTGGTAATCCAAATTGAATGTTAATTCTGAACTCATAATTATCTATATTATAACTAGTTGTAGGTTTTATGTGTTCAAACTTAACATTTAGTTTGGATTACTAATTATGTCATATACATAATTAAATATATTTGACCTCATTAGTATGAGTAAATAAAAAGGAATACGTATACCTAATTATTCGTATTATAACTCGATGTAGGTTTTAAATGGAATCCATCACCAGTACGATATACTTAAATATATATATGTATATATATATATATATATATGTATATATATATATATACATACACACACACACACATATATGTATGTATATGTGTATATATATATGTATATATGTATATATATGTGTATATATGTATATATGTATATATATGTGTATATATGTATATATGTATATATATGTGTATATATATGTGTGTGTGTGTGTGTGTGTGTGTGTGTGTGTGTGTGTGTGTGTGTGTGTGTGTGTGTGTGTGTGTGTGTGTGTGTATATCCAACTAGTGATGGATTCCATTTATAACCATATCTACATTTTTAGTTGATGGATTCCTTCATACTTATATATATATTTTTCCATGTAATAGTGAGAGTACACACATGGGTTTTAGTTGATTTCTTGATATCTACATTTTTCTTATCTACCCCTCCATGAAAGGTAGGTCCAATCCTAGTGAGGATGTGTACAAGAGACCATTGGTTTATGGTTGGAGGTAAAATAATTAGATGATACTCTCCCTCTATTAGTTGATTCAACTTTTTGGATTTTAATTAGGTTATGAGATGGATCATGGAGTTATTTGAGTATCTCATTGGTACTATTGTACTCATTTTATTGTATATTTGATCTTTTACTATATTGTACCATATTATATGATAGATATTCATCATAGAAGTGTTTTTATACTTGTAAACTATTCAAAAATTATTAATAATAGTGGATTTAATTTTATTCATGACTAATTTATGGGTTTTGTCAGTATATTATTCATGACTAGAGATAGAATATCACTTCTAGAATGAAAATTACATGGACCTAAATAAGAAGATAAAAAGTAAGTTATAAAAGAAGAAAAACCTAAATAACATGAAGTGACTTAGGAGTAGGGGCATGAGGAAGGTCCTCATGTGGCTAGAGCTTAATTAGTTGTAGATCTCACACATGACATAAAAAAATTAAATCCTGAAAATTTGATGGCATAGTTTTGGGTGATGGAGCTAAAGCTTAGATCGCATTGATGGAAAGGTAATTTAATACTCAAAATTAATTTGAGGTAAATAATTTTATGTATGGAATTACCAACTAAATGGTGAAGAAATAACCTGGTGGGAAAATAAGAAGCTTGAAATGAATCTAGATTCTACTACCACCAGATAGGATTAGTTTGTGATTCTTTTTAAAGCATGGTGGTTACCTCATCTCTATTTTAACTAAAAATTGACATATTTATATAACTTGAGGCAAGGGGATTTGTTATTGAATGAATACTAGGATAAATTTAAAAATATTTTGAAGTATGTTTCATACTATCATAAGGATGAGCATTTTTTGAATCAGGAGATTTATTATGGGATTGAAACCCAAAATTGGGTGTGAAGTGGATGTGCATGGACCATCCACCATGGATCAAGTTTATAAAAAGGTTTTAAAATAAGATAAAAAGATGAAATGAATAGTATATGTTAAATAAAATTTTAAGAAAGAGTGTAGTAGTTCCAAGACACCCTTAAATAAGAATAACTAGAAAAATAATGGCAATTCTAAGAACTAGTTCAATAGTCAAAATAAAAGATTTAGTGATGGTTATGGGAGTAGGAAACTAGGAGGTAATTTTAGAGAAGGGTTCAAAGGTGAAAATTATGTTAAGTGTAAGGGACCACCTATCATATGTTTTACTTGTGGAAGAGATCATTATGCCAAGGATTGTCTTCAATGGAAGACAGACAGTAAGAATAAGAATACATCCACCTTTACATCTTAGTAAGGAACCTTCCAAGAATGTATCCACACAATATTTGATAATAAATAAGATAAATTTAAAGTGTCTCCAATTGAATTATTAGGTAATTTAATTGTTCATACAATTAATATTTTTATTGATACAAGATCTACTAAATTCTTTATTACTCTTATAATGTTGAGTAAATTATCTAGGAAAGCTAGTTTTATGGAAAATTCATGATAAGTACATTATGGGAATGAGTCCAAGGTCAAGGTTGATAGATGTATTATAGAGTTTAATATCATTTTTCCATATTTCACCATATTTATTTATTTTTATGCAACACCACTAGGTTTATATGATGTGATCTTATGATTAAATTATCTCTCTAGGCACAAAGCCAAAGTCAATTGTTTCCTTAAAAAGTCTAAATGTTTTTGATGATTTGGGAAACCAAACCCAAATATAAAGAATTTATATGGAGTTAAATCTCAAATAAATTATATATATTTAGTTAAATAAGGATGAATATAAGGGATGTCAAGAATTCCTAGTTAAAATAGATGAAATTGGTGAAACTAAGGAACCCACTTTGGAAGACTATCCTTTTATACAAGAATTTTAAGATGTTTTCCTAGAAGAGTTATTAGGTATTCCTCCTAAAAGGGAATTTCATTGCACCATTGGTATCATTCCAAGGTCATAGTCACAATAGAAGTTACCTTATGGAATGATAATAATTGAGGTAGTTAAGTTAAAGGCACAACTTCAGGGAATGTTGGATAAAAGACTAATTCATATAAGTGTTTCACCATGGGATGCACTATATTATTTATCAATAATAAGGATATAACCCTTCCATTGTGAATAAAATACCACCTATTTAATAAGGTAATGATTAATAATAGGCATCTATTACCTTGAATTGATGATATTTTTGATCAAGTATGTGGTGCAACAGTGTTTTCAAAGATTGATTTTCATGTAGGGTATCATTAATTGAGGACTCAAGAGGAATATATTATAAAATTATCTTGTATAACTCATTATGGGAATTATGAGTTCATAGTAATTTCTTTTAGGTGAACAAATTCACTAGAAGCATTCATGAATTTCATGAATAGTGTGTTTAGGAATTATCTTAATCAGTTTATGCTAGTCTTTTTAGATGACATTTTTATCTATTCTAAGAATGGAGAAGAAAATATTGAGAATTTACAATTAGTTTTGTAATGGTTTTATAATCACAAGATTTATTGGAATTTGTTAAAGTGTGATTTTTTTCAAATAAGGGTACAGTACTTGGGACACATCATCTCTATAAATGGAATTTCAATGGATCTAACTAATATTAAGGACATCATGGATTGGTGAACACTAAAAACATACATGAGGTGCATAGATTCATGGGTTTTTTAGGGTACTATATAAAGTTTGTACCAAATTTATTCAAGATAAATAAACCAATTACCTCTATTCATTAGAAATAATAACATTTTAAGTGGTCAAATAGATGTAAAGAATCATTTCAAGTTCTAAAATAAAGGCTTACTTCTACACTAGTTTTGTAGATTTTGGATCCAAATGGCCATTTTTTAGTTATAATCAATGTTTCAAGAGATGGTTTAGGAATTTTTAGGTAGGATGGTTCAATTTTTGCTTATAAATCTAGTAAATTAAAGCCTTATGAGGAAAATTATGCTACTCATGACATTAAACTTGATTCCATAGTTCATGCCTTGAAAGTTTAGAGGAATTATTTCTTGGGTAACACCTTTGAGATTAAGACTGATAAATTTGGTCTTAATTATATATTCAGCCACCTAACCTTAATGCTCATTATAGACAATGGTTATAATTTCTATCAGATTATGATTTTGATATCAACTACATTACAGTTAAAGAGAATAAAGTTGTGGATGACCTTAGTTGTATAATTAAACATTGGATATAATAGGGATTAATTTTTGAAAACAAGTAGAAAAATTATCACATGGAGATGAGTTTTTAAGAATAGGTTAAGAAAGGTTTAGTAAAAAAATCTCAAAATCATAGATACCAAGGTTTTTAGTTTGAGAATGATGGGATTTTAATGTTAAATGGTGGGATATATGTGCCTAATAAGGAAAAAAATAGGAATATTATGCTAAAGTAATTGCATAAATCTCCATGTTTAGGGCATCTTAGAGTGATTGAGCTAGTATCATAGTTAAAACCATTGTATTTATATAAAGGAATTAAAAAGGATGCATCTAAATTTATGTCTAGATGCTTAGAGTGTCAGAAATTCAAGGTTGAACATGTTCATCATTATGGGTTGTTGTACCCATATTCCATACTTGAATGAAAGTGGCAAGTTATTAGTATGCATTTTATCTAAGGTTTGACTATGTCCAAGAACCATCATGACATGATCTTGGTAGTTGTAGATAAACTAACCAAGGAAGTCTATTTTATTCTAAGTAATGTAACTAATGATGCACCAATTATTGATAAGATTTTTTTGAAATAAATTTATAGTTTTCATGGGTTTCTAAAAAATATTATTTTAGATATGGACCCTAAGATAACTTTCAAGTTTTGTTAGAATTTAAATTCAACTTTGGGAACTCAATTGAATTTTCATTAAACTTACCATCTTGAGACATATAGATAAAAAGAGAGAATAATTGAGATCTTATAGGATATATTAAGGATGTATTACATGGACCAATAAAAAAATGGGAAGAAAACATACCATTAGTTGAGTTTGATTACAAAAACTCATACAAATTAGTTATTAAAATGGCTCCTTTTGAGGAATTATATGGTAGGAGGAACATAACACCGATCAGGTGGAACAAATTGAAATATAGAGTGGTCATTGGACCTGATATGATTGTATAAATGGATGAGTAAGTGAAATTAATAAATCAAATATTGTATGGAGCCCATGATAAGAATAAAATATAATGTCATTCTAAAAATAAAAGCAAGGTATTTCTTAGTAGGAGGCAAAGTTTTTCTATAGGTTGAACCCAAAAAGAGTGTAATAAAGTTTGGAAAATCAACAAAGTTGTTACATAGATATTTAGGACCCATTGAGGTTATATAAGTAATTAATCATGTAGCGTACAAGATTGCATTACCACCAGATCTAACACAAATTAATAATGTTTTTCATGTTTCATATCCTAAAAAGTATATTGTTGATCCTACACATGTTTTGGATTGGAATTCATTATAGATTTAGGATTTAGAGGTGGTCAGAGTAGAGCCAATAAGAATAATTAATACTCACAATCTTAGCTTATGTAATAGAGAAGTATCACACTTCAAGGTCTAATTGCACCCATATTTTGAGAATAACACTACATGGGAGGACTAAGAGGAGTTCTTGATGTTGTTTCCTCATTTTTACATGATATATATGCTAAATATTAATTATATTTTCCTAAACTTTGTTTTTATTTCTAAATTATTATTTAAATAAGTGTCATTGAGATAATGACTGATTTTATGGGGATGGATGTCACATAAGGTTTACTCTAGATTATTTAAATAATTAATTAGTGGATTATGTGGTTAATAATTAGTATATATTTTATTTACTCATGATTTAGATTTGTATATGTTATATGATTTAGCAATTGTATTACTTGATTTGTAATTAGTATCTTTATTGATAGATATTACATATGTTTTATTATGCTTTATGATCACATGGACTAATTTTATTTGCAAATTTATTCCATTTAATAATTAATTTATGATTATATGTTGATTATTATTATGTTTTGGGATAACTACCAATTTTTATAATGAGGTGGATGCAACATTGTACCACCTTCATAGGTAGTTTATAGGGAGAGTATCACTAGACAGGGGGTGTAGATAATGATAATGGGGGTAAAGAGACCTCTGCCAAACTCCTACACATATCAAAATTAGTTGTTTGAAAGAAAAATAATAATATTGCATTAGGTTTTTGATATAATTGAGTCTTTTTTATTTGATTTCATTTTTAATCTTGACTTACATATGTATGCTAATCTTTGATGAGTTATGATGTCTTTCACTATATTATACTAGGTATAGATATGAGTACATTTATTTGGTTGATTTTCTTATATATATATATATATATATATATATATATATATATATATATATATATATATATATATATATATATATATATATATATATATATATATATGATTTGATTGGATGGTTACACTATACCTTTTGATATAAATTGGATTAGTTTATGATGTTTTATTATCTCATCTGAATATATTCATGTAACCGTAATGATATTTCTAGTTATTATCAATTTGAAGTATTACTTGTCTTATTACCTAATTACATTAGTTCTAATTATTTTGGGTGACAAGGCATAAGGTCATATAAAATCAAAATGACCCACTTTAAAAAAAGTTGAATTAAATTATAATTTGGAAGATTTATATGTTATGATTTATTTTGACTAAGGAAATAAAGAAAATTTAGATTTTTCTTGGAAGTTTTGTGACACTTTTATTATGATGTTTTATTTAAAATATGGCAAAGTTAAATAAGAATGAAGTGGGTTTTTTATCTTTATCATTTACATTACGAGGGTTGACCTTGACAAGAGGGAATGGAGATTATTTAGGCTACCATGCCTGGTAATGGAATTTTGACTATGAGTTTAACTAAATATAGACTAGATTGGTGCATGGAATAGGGGAGTTACATGATTGATAGCTCACAGACTAGGAAGAGTTTGTTGGAGATCATGTAAGACGTGCATGTATAGGAAGAAAATAATAAGTATGAAGGAAGAAAAAAATGACATGATGGTAGAATAAGGAATAATGGAAAGAGAGGAGACTCAATTTTAGGGAAGACAAGGCCATTCATTCTCGACACTAAATAACAACTCGCAAAAAAGAAATAGGTCAATTTTTTCCATAGTTGTGAGTTTTGAAAAATAATAAAGGGATTTTCTTGAAATATATTTTGATATATTAAATGTTTGTGTGGAATTATTTATCTCATTAATACCTTTATTATAAACCCTATAACATTTAGGAATATAGACTTGATGATGGAACTTATTTCCATGCTTAGGCCTATAGAGATGAGGTTCGATCTCTATGTATAACAATGATTAAATTTATGTCTTTGAAATATAGGCATAAATGTTTTTTATATAATAACTCTTTGAAGCCTCCATCCATATTATTTAATATATTTAATTAAAAATATTATAACCTTGGTAATCTCAAATTAGTTGTTTGTATAAGGGTTTTTACAATATATGTAAAAGAAAAAACCAAAAATTTGAGTTTCATTGTTTAGGATACTTAATTATATAAATATCTCCATTAAGTATCATGGAAATTTATACTTAGGAGTGGGCTTAGATATGAATAAAAATTCACATTTGATTCTATGTTAATATTTCAACTAGACTTATAAATTCATATAGCTATAAGTTATGAGTGTCAACTAGTTTATTGATAGGCATTTTGTTGGTAATTCCCATTTCACCTAAGAAGTTCTAGAGTCACATATAAAATAAATGAATAAAAATCCCTTTAGTTGTACACACACACAATTATACTTTAGAATTGATAATTCAAATTGAATGTTAAGTTTGAACTCATAATTATATCTATTATAATTAGTTGTATGTTTTAAAGTAAATCCATAAACACTTGTATGTGTGTGTTTAGGAGTAAAATTTTATGCTCAATAATATGATTTGGAAATGTTATTTCAAAGTATTCTTAGTTAGTATATAATTATAAAACTACAAGAGAGAAAGAGTATAGATATTTGTATAAGTTGTATTATTAACACTAAGCCTAGACTTGCCTTCTTTTAGGGTATTTTGAGCTAAGTTGTACATAACTAGATGCGTATATGTGAAACTTAGATGATGAGTAGCATACATGTAGTTTATAAAAAGGTTAATATGTTTATTCAAGCTCAAATGTGACACATTCCAAAGGAGTTATATGAAATAGTGTGTGTAATAAATATGGATTTTATTATGCCATTATATAGAATACAAACTTTGATTGTCTTCATAATTTCATTTTGTGACAAAAAATTTATGTACAGTCATAGGTGTTGACTACTATTCTGAGTAAAAACTAAACTTTATATGACTAGTTCTGTATGTATTGAAATAAGGCTAATTCATTTTTGTCTTCTTGGATGATATAAAAAATAGATATGTTTATGGATACCATTTTCTCTAATTTTGTAACATTTCAAAGGTTTAACAAAAGAGTAAAGAGGCAAATCTTGTATAAATAATATGACTAGATTATTATCTATTTTTAACATAGTTTCAATGCATGATGTTAGAAACAAATGCAAAAAAGTAAAAGTTTAGCTTATAAAGGGAGACTCAAAATATATAATGGGATACTCAAGGGTATAACATGCCTAAATCAATTCAAAAAGATTAACAAATACCAATAAACACCATTAAACCTATCTTCTAGTGTTATATATTTCATGAGGTAGAAAGCCACCTTTTCAAATGGTCTTGATAAGGATTCATGATGAAATATATTATGAAATACCTCCACAATTTATCCTTCCATTAGGAATCTATTTTTATCCTACTTATAATATCTACCCTTTTTATATAATTTTTTCACATCCATCTCCAGACCAGTGACGTGCACAATCAGTTCTTTAGATATATCTAACAAAACTCCATTGATGTTCAAAGTTTTATTATCCTAAGAGTATATAAATAAGTTAAAGACATTCCTATCATGACCTTATTTTTTTTCATAAAGTTTTCCATTCCCCCTATCTGGAATATATCCCAAACTTCATTATTTTTTACTTCCTTGGGTATTTTGGGCTCTATTCTATTGGGAAGGCCCACAAGAAAAATGGTAACATGACTATAGCTCTTTAATCTATCAGTCCACTCAAATCTATCATTGAAGTGTTTCCAATATTTATAAATATTAAACTAACACTATCTTATACCACATGGATCTATAAATATCTATCTAGGTATGATGGAGAGGACAAATGAAGTAAGAATAACAAAGAACATAACAAAAAAAATAGACATAACTATAAATTTATAATGAAATTTATTATTATAAATGGATAATACCCCCAAATTATCGACCATTTTGGACATTAATAAACACTTACTAATAAATTCTCTAGCAAATATCTTGAGGTAATTCTTCTCTTATAATCCAGCTAGAAAAACTAGAAGAATTGCCTCCCCTATTGGTGAACCAATTAGTAAACTTTTTTCCTTATCTAAGACATGTTATATGACTAATTATTTCCTAGAGTCTATAATAGAAACATAATCATCCACCATATATTTAATGTTCCAACTCACCAAGTTTATTTTGAAAGACATTTTACTATATTCATTGAGTCCCCTTCAATTATGAAATGTTGAACACCTAATTGTTTAGACAATTTTAACCCCCATAGGGTAGCAAGAGATTCTACCCAATGATATATTTTGACCCCCATATCACTAGCATAAGTAGCCATAAACCTCCCTTGTTGGTCTATTAAAATCCCTCCTCTTAAGGGTCTTAGATTCCCTTTGGATACCCTACCAAAGTTGAGATTTAACCATCCAATAGGTGGAGGTTTCCATTTAGTACTCTTTATTATTTCATTTTAGGGACCACACTTAACAATTCATAAAGAATCAATTTTCCAATTTAAAACTAGTTGTTTCTATACATTTGCAAGCTATTTCCTTTTTTGCTAGACAACATTAAAATTTTCCACAATAGCCTGAAAAATATTATTAGATAGAGTTAAACTAGTGCACTTTTTATTCCTAAAAAATATATTATTTATTTCACCCAAATTCCCCAAATGAAATGAGAAAATTTAACCTTCTAGATTTTATTTAGAAGATAATTTTGAAAAAGACAATCCCAAGACTGCTAAAATTCAAACATAAAATTAGTAAATACCCAAAGGACATTGAATTTGATAAGGAATAATCTCTAAACCTCATTATAAAAACGATAATACACTAGTATATGAAATACTATTTCATTACCATTTTCACATAAGGGGCATCTATTGATCAAAATGAAATTTCTTTTCATTAAACTATCCATATATAAGACTTTATTCTAAACATCCATCCACATAAAAAAATTAATTTTATGAATAAAATACTTGTCCCATAACCAATCCTAGATCACCTCATTTATTTAAAACTTAGCCACAAAATTACACCAAGATTTAACTTGATATTGTCCATTAATAGATTCTTTCCAAACCAAGTGATCTTCATTAATTGTTTTTGGTAGGTGATGGGTTCTCAACAAATTATTCAAGCTAGACAAAATAGTATTATCTTCCTAGTCTAAATTATCAATACTCAAGATTTTATAGCTTCTAGTACCTTCTAAAAATATACCTATAATCATGGACCTTACTACCATATTCGTTTTGAATGTGATTATTTATGTGTTGACATGGTTTTAACATATTTTGAGGCTAATCTAAAATCCAACCATCTGTTTAGAATTTGAGATGAATACCATTTCCTAGCTACAATTTTGAAATTGAGGAGATTAAATATTTGTTCAAATTAAGAAAATTCTAGAAGTGAGACCTTGAACATATTTTTCATCTTCAAATATACACATGACTTATATTATCTAAGTACTTAATTCTTAAAATAGTAACCCAAATACTATTGTTTTTGATAAATCTCTAGATAAATTTGGAGATAAGATATTTTATCATCCAATTTAATCTTATAATTCCTAAAACTCCATATATTTTTTCTATGCAAACTTTTTCCCAAGCCACTAATTGAATTCTATTTATCTCTTTCATACCTGTCCATAAAATTTCCTTTGGATTTTATTAATCTTATCTTCTATTCTCTTATGTAGGCTAAAAAGAGAAATAATATAGATCAAAAGGATCTAAAAACCACTTTATATAAGCAATAATTTGTCTGCCTAAGTTAAAATCCTCCATTTCCATCCAGTTAGATTTATTTAAAATATTTCTACCAATGGATTCTAAGCTGTAATTTGAAGGTTGTTGCTAAAGAGAGGCATACCCTAATAGGATGAAGCAGTATGTTTGATTTAGAAACCCAATATTTGAAAAATTATGATTTGTCTATCTAAAGTGTATTAAAAATTAAAATTGAACTCGTATCAAATTTTACCTTTTATTTTGAAGCTTATTCAAACACAATCAAAATTTATTTTAATTTCTTGCTTCCTGAATGGATGCCTCTACCATAAGAATGGTATCATCGGTAAATTGTTGATGAGATACTAGATCCACATTTATATCTAGTTTAAAACCTTTTATCTCTTTAGTTTTCACTACATTTGAAATAAATATGCTTAAATATTTAGCCATAATGATGAATAGGAATGGCAATAATGGATCCCCTTGTCTCACTCTGTAACTTTTGGAAAAACCTTGAGACACTCCATTAACAAGAACCAAAAACATGTAAGTAGAGATAAAATACCTTTAATTTTACTAAACTTGTCCTGAAAACCAAATTGGCTACTCACTTTATCTAAAAATCTCAAATATAGTCTATCATAAACCTTGAACATGTCTAATTTTATCAAAATTCCAAAGTTATGGATTTTATCCATAGAGTGTACTGGTTCATGGAAAAAATTAATCCCATCTTAGATTTGTATTTATGGGACAAAAACTCTTTGTTGAGCCTTAATAATTGCTTCCATAATTGGTTGTAACCTTAAAGAAAAAAACTTAGTAATGATATTATAAATGGAGTAACACAAGCTAATTAGGCAAAAATCAAAAAAAAGCATAGCTCCCTCCTTCTTAGGAATTAATATAAGGAATGTGTGATTAAACTATTTTAACATATAAGTAAAATCAATGAATTTATTTATTTCATGAACCACATTATCTCCAATTATCTCCCATAACTTCTAAAAAAAGGCTATTGGAAATCCATCTAATCTTGGAGCTTTATCTGTGTTCATTTTTTAAATGACAAGTTTAAGATCTTCATTTGATGTGGATGTAATAAAACTTAAATTATCTTCTTGGGTTACCAATTTTGGAATAACATGCATAAATTCTTGTTCAAATCTGATGTTTTTTAAAAGTAATTCTTAAACAATTTTTGAAGAAACTTACACTCTCCTAGTTAATGATATCTTTATTAGACATTATTTGTCCTTCTATATTTATGATTTACTTGATGGAATTATGATCTATATGATTCAATGTAGACATATGATAAGTTTGTTATTTTTATCCCCCTCTTTGAGATTAATATTTATTGATTTTTGTCTTTATAGACTCTCTTCTCTTGTAGTTATAATGTGATACTCATAAAGTAGGTTTTTTTCTTATTTTGAGTGTCTATATCATACCCATTCCTTTCTAGTGTAGACTCTATCATCTAAATTTCATATTTTAGAGACCTTTTTTAATAATAACATTTACAAATACCTATTTATTCCTTTGTCTTATTTTTAACTTGACATTCTTCATTTTTTTAGTGAACTGGTACATGGTCATGCCATTCACACTTGGGGACCACCATTCTAACACTATATCATGAATTTATGGATGGGTAAACCACATATGATTCATTATAAATGGATATTTGTTCTCTTTAGAATAATTATCCACCATATTCATTACTAATGGTTTATGGTCTCAACCTACCTGAGGTAAATCCTTCAACATAAAATCCTTCTATGCCCACCAATCCATAGAAATGAAAAATCTATCCAATCTACATTGAATTAGATTTTTTCCTAGTCTCTTGTTACTCCAAGTGTATTTATAACCTTTAATTCCACATCAAGTAAACCAATATCTATAATGAGAGAATAAAACTCCTCCATAGCATCTAAAACCAATTGATTTCCTCCTTTTTTATCCCTTGGAAATAGGAGAGAGTTGAAATCTCCAGCCATAATCCAAGAGAAATCTTTGCAAGTGTTTATAAAATCTCTTAAATATTCGCATAATTTTCTATGATGAGTAATTGAATTAGATGCATAAATGTTTAAAAATTCCATTGCCTACCATCTATTGGGTCTATGAAGAGAATTGCTAAGTGATTAGGAGATTTAAAAATAGGCTCTCCAACCAGATTATTGTTGTCCTAAAAATTAATGAGACCCCCTAATGTACCTATTAAACTAGAACAAACTACTCGAACTTCCTTCCAATAATAATTTTTATGGTTCTCAAAGAAAGATTCATCTATTTTAGATTCTTGAATTACTGAAATAGAAGGTTTTTAACTTATTCTAAAATCTTTAAACATTTATTATTTTGAAGAACTATGCATTCCTATAATATTCCAATAATATATCATCATAATTAAATAAAATGAGAAGGAATACCTCCCTTAAATATAATAGTGGATTGATGTCCATATATAATTTCCACCTCTATGATATTTTTGAAATTTTCCTTTTTGTTAGATTTCCCAACTTTTGGAGGTGTATGATAATTAATACATTTATTCCCTCTTTTGGTGGTGATAAAAGAAGATAACTTCATTTTGAAGCTATATTTAGGAGTAGAAGGCTTATTTTGTGTATCTACCTCCCCTTATTATGAATATTTTGTGAAATAATCTATCAATTGATTTAATACTTCTATTCTTTGAATTTCCCTTGAAATCTTCTTATTTGATTAATTGTCATTCGAAGAAATTTCCCGATTCTCTTATAGCTATGCTAGGATTTAAAATTAATTTAGAGAATTTAAAAAGTATTAATTCAACATTATCTCCACCTTATTTTATCTTTTTAATATTATTTAATCTACCTCCTTACCTATTAACAACTAGTTCATCAGGCTATGCATCTAGGTTAGATCTTTTGTGTTAACTACCTTTATTTTCTTTTCATTTTTTACTTATACCTTCTTCTCAAGCCACCTTTTATAAGGTAATTTCTTCTTCTAATAATGCCTCTTTACCTTTATAATTTTCATGATCTATTCTAACTTATGAATCTAGGGACTTTTCTATTTATTTGAATGAAACTCCTCATTTTCAATGCCAAGAAGGTTTAAGCCGAGCTGATTTATGTTGAGAAAATTTGGGGACAACCTTTGAATAATGTCCTAACTTATGAATTTTTTGAAAAATAAGGACCAACTTTTAAAACTCTATTTTCTAATTATGGACCCCAAAAGGGGTATGTAGAAACACTGATCAGGGAAGTTTATGATTTACAAAGGTGTTTACATAAAAATGAGCATGCACAAGACTAAATATAACATTTCCTCCTAAACCAAAGGCAATACAATATAAAAATGTCTTATAAATGTTGATGAAGAGTTATTCCTCCCAAATTTAAATTGTGAGACCAAGGAGATGCACCCAAATGAGCATTAAGTTATTTTTATTAATTCAAAACCTAGGTGTCATTTTTTTTAAAAGAGTCTTGATTTTCCAAAGAACCAGGGGCCTCCTACTAAAATATGAGCACAATCCCCACAATCAAAAATGTCTCTCCTAATGGCATCCTTCCTTGACTGTAAATATCTAATTTTTATATCATATTTCTCTACAATGCAATCTAGTCTCTTAACCAAGGAAAATTGACACCAAGCTATATAGAAACCAACACCAAAAGATAGTTATGCAACCTCCACGAATTCACCAAATTGATTTCTCCAAAATTGGCCAATGGCCACAAATTTTGATCCAAATGAGATTACTAAAATATCACCTCCAAAAATCAATCTATGGGTTTTTGAGTCTGATTATAAGATATAACTTGATACATCTTATTTAAGACATTTTTCACCATCAAAGTGAAGTGATTAATTTTTTTCATGCAATTCAAATGTGACTTCTGGTAATTCTTGAATGAATACTTTAGATTTAGTTTTAGAAGGAGGGTAAAGTTATTCATGGTTATTTAATTCTAGATCAACAATTAAATTATGGATGTAATCTATGAGTGAAATTACTTGGTTAAGTCCTTTTATATAGATAATTTATTCATCTATAAGAGTATCTTGAAGGTGATTAGTAGGTGGTAGGGAGGTAGCCACAAGTTGATCTATGATGACCTAACTTTGACATTTTTTTGTGTAAATATTAAAAGATCAAATTGCATTAATAAGACCATCCATTTTCTAATTTTGTATCTAGGTAGGAAAGTTTTGGAGAAGAAATGATGAAGTGGGTCAGAATGGACAATGACATAAGTAGCTTGATATAACATATAATGATGAAGCTTTTTAGTTACAAATCAAATAGCTAAAAAATAATGTTTTAATTTTGTATAGTGGTTATCATAATATATTAAACCATGAATAATATAATAAATAACATATTATTTAGTAATATCATCTCATTGAGTGAGCATTGACTCAACTGATATGGGTGTAGATGGTGTATATAGAATTAATAGATGGCCATTTGAAGGTGGGTGAAGAGTAGGGGGTGAAGTAAGGATTATTTCATGCTATCAAATGATTTTTGGTATGAATCCATCCCTTATAAAGCATTTACCTTTTTGAGAATGAAATTAACAAAGTATATACAAAATGCCATTTATGAAACAAAATGATGAATTACATTAAGTTTTCCAAGGAATGGTCACAATTATAGAATGGAATGAGGGATATAAATGTTTATAATCCCATTAATTTTAGTTGGATCAATATTAATGCCTTGACAGGAGACTATAAAACCTAATCGTTTACTATAAGTAACCCCAAACACACATTTTAATGAATTAATTCTAACTTAATATTTAATGAGTCAGTCAAAAATAATATCTAAATCATGAGGGTGAGTTTTACAAATTTTTGACTTAGAAATGACATTATCCACAAAATTTTCATTGATTTTATGAATAATATCATGAAAGATATGTTTCATTGCACATTTATAAGTAGCTCTAGAACTTTTAAGATTGAAAGGCATTTTACATAACAATAGGTTCCCCATTCTATGGTAAATGTTGTAATTTTATTTTTTCAAACAAGTTTAGTAGTTGGATAAGTGATGATATTATAGACAACAATACTAGGATCAATTGTTAACATGTATTCATATGACCAAGTGAAAGTTTCCTGATACTTGTCAAAGAAGAGGCTAAAATTATCATTTTCTTTGGGAGTTCTTTAGATACAATTTTTGGTTAAGGACATGTAAGTGTAATATATTCATTTTTTGTAGTTAATTAGATAGGCATTGAATTTTAGTCTTAAAAATGATATGGAGTGAGAGGGAAGGAAGAGATAGGATTTATTTTAGGGTCTAAACTAGCAATGAAATTATTTAAACAAGGAGCCTTTGATTGAAAGTTGCCAAGATTATGATGTTATCATGGAATTTGAGGTCTCTTTGACATAGGAGTTCTAGTATAGCTTCATCACTAAGGATCATAGGTAAAGGTACATAATATTTGACATTGAATTCAAGATCAATGATTTGATTACCTTGTATATCATATTCAAAATGTATTTTTGGAACTTTAGTTGCTTTAACATCTAAGGTAATTTCAAGTGAAGTGATAGATGTAGATTATATGTTGGTAATATTGAGTTGTGATAAAACAATCATATTTATAAGTATTGTATTTTTTTATTCAATAGATGATATTATAGGTGAAAATTGACTAAGTTGTCTCAATCAAGTTTTGTTGTATAGGATTAGGTTTAGAAGATTCCATAGTCATGATTTCTTCAATTACCTAGGGAGTGTGTAGTAATGGTTGATTAGTGTGGATTAAATAATGTTCAAGTTCTGATTTAGTATCAAATGAGATATGAATAACATGGACATCATGGTTAAAGGCATGCATTTTTGCTAACATCTTTTGATAATATTGTACATCTAAATATTGTGATTGGACTTAGTCCATGACATAATTATCATAAAAAGTGAGATAAATAATGTATTCATTAGTTTATTTAGAAGAATCATTGATTGCAACACCTATGTTACTACATTTATGAGGGGACATAGTTAAAAGATATTGAAATAGTTTTACCACCCCATATTCATTACAAGTGAAATAATCTTTTGTGTAAGAGGCTTTGTATACATTGTATGGAGTGGAAGAATCAATAGTATCATCAAGTAAGGGAATAGTATCATGAAGTTAGAGTAAATAAATAGGAATACATTCCATTGTGTAAAGATTTAATTGATTGGTATTGTAACTATTTTTTAATTTATTTAGTTCATCATCATCTGAATTGGTGATAGTAACATGTAAATCAAAATGCATGTTAAAAAATTCAAGTAGAGGTGGAATATTGATATGGGAAATAGTCAAAATATGATATTGAGATTTAGGATTTGGTAGTTGAATACTCTATGGATTGGGATCAATTTTATATTTGTAGAATTTTTCATTATGTGTGATTTTGATACATTGATTACTTGAAGAAGAAATGACACATATACAATGTGTTTATCGGTGACCAAGGAGTATGTTGTAAGATAAGGGGAGATTAACAATGAGATTAGTGTGAATTATCTTGGGTTGAATGGTAAGTGGGAACCAAATTTAATCAATTGGTTTTGATTGATCTTATCAAATACTTTATGCATGAGTCATGTTTTTTTGATATTTTATTTGGTGTATCCAGTTTATTGAATTAACCAAACATAGGTGACATTAATTCATAATCGTTCATATACTATCAATTTTAAATTTAGGGTATTGTTGACTGCTATTTTAATAAAGAGAGGTGGATCATATACTAAAAAAAATAATCTAGTCATTAATCATATCCTATTTAATAAATTCTATAAATAGTTTTAGAGATGTGGAGATTATTTCAATTATGTGGAATTATGGAAGTGGTAGATCGTTAGGAGGAATTTTTGAATTCTGGGATTGTGGTTCTTCAATCTTTTGTAATTTTTGCATAAAACATTATGATGGTATGTAGAAGTTCAAACTAATTCCATAAGTGTAATTTTACAAAGCATCAAATTAAGTTATATCAAAAAAATCTGATGTGATTTAGAGGATGAAGAACTAACATGATATTTATGAATGTGACATTTTTTAGGTATAAGAGAGGTAGATTATGGTTATGGTTGTGGAAGTGTTTCATTGTTTGGTTCAAAATATGTGGGTAAATTATTTGTTGTATATTTAAGTAATTAGTCATCATTAGAGAATTTTTTGGTTTGGTGACATGATATTTATGAGTAGGCTTATACCCATAGTTAACTTTAGTTACATTCACTTACTGAGAGTTGGTTTAATATTGGTTATAATCAGTGTCAATCATAAAAATATTATCATTTTAATTTTGTGTGTTAGAAGTGTATGAGGATTTTTGAGGTTTGGAAGGTATGGGTTTAGTAACCTATTTATTTTTTAGAAGCTTTGTGATGATCATGATGACATAATTTGATCATAAAATCTTTGTCAAATTATCACCTAACATAAAAAAAGTATGAATTTAATAAGTCTACAATGTGTTTCATGTGAATTACCAATATCAACATGGAACCAACAAAAGTTGTTAGGAGTAGTGCCCATAATTGCATTGGTTTAATTTTCCAAAGATTCATTGGTTGAGATATGAGTTGACTCAAATTGTTTCATAAGGAAATATTGTCTTTTATATTGATCAAATGCTTCATTTAAAGTTTGTGGAAAAAAATTTTGAACCTTATATTGAAGTTAACACTGTAATAAATATTTTAAAGAGATTATCATTAGTCATGTTGTGATTAGATTTACAAGCTAATGATTTTCATATTTTGATGAAAGCATGAGCTCATTTTGAGGGTGATTGCCTAACATTGATAAAGTGACTAAGACAATTTTCTAGGAGATCATTTTATTGAAATTATTTAACTAAAGTATTGACCAAATCTTATAATTATGAGATAAAATTTTGAGTAATTTATTATACCATTCTAAAACATCTCCTTTAAATGTTTTATCTAAGATTTTGGTAGTTTTAAATTTGTTTGTTTGGACCCATTCCTTATAGAGATTAATTAATGCTTTAAGGAAAGATTCATGGTTTATAGTTCCAATATATTTAATAATTGTAGATATATTTCTAATATTAATGGATACTATGAAAGGAGATAAAGTTTCATGTTGAAGGTTTTTCAACATCTTATTATGCATAAGAGGTTGAGGAACGATATTTCCATTGGCATATCTAAGAGGGGGAGGGATAAAATTTTGATTATTTTAAGGCAAGATAATAAGAGGTTGATTGGTCATTTGTAATATTTGATGTTGCAAATTTACATCATTTGTTATTTTAGCTATATTCATAACATTCATTTATTGAACCATATGAGCAAGAATTTGAGTAGTATCAATTGGTGTATTTTGTTGATAGTATTTTGATTATTATTTTTGTAGGGAGGTGCATTACCACCATTAAGTATATGAATTTTTCTTATGGGAGGATTCCCTATGGGGTCATTTTTTATGCTAGCATCTACTGAATGAATGCTATAATAAGGGAGTTTAGCTAATGTATGATCTTGAATTGTGTGAAATGGGTTAGATCCATCTAAATCATCAGTTTGGGTAATTTGAACCATGTTTCATTCAAATATTTAGATGAAGGATGGAAATAAGTGCACAATGATAGATTATCCTCTTGAGTGGCTAGGGTAGGTCTAAAACAAAACACCATGTATCTTATAAATGGGTTAAGGTTATCAAGGAATATTATTATAGGTGATTTCATGATGTGGAATATAGTGGAAATAAAACTAATAATGGGAAGATTATTTTTAGGAAAATTTTAAATGGATAAAACTAATTAAATCACTAACCAAAGAAATCTTAGGTCAGAAAAAGAACTATGTCATTGATAAAGTATGAATTCGATTAGGTTAATAAATTTAGTTTCTAAATAGGAAAAAGACTAGGCTAAATATAAATATGTCAAATAAAAAGTATGAAATCAAACTGGTTGATGTAGTTGGTTTATAAATAAGAAAATAATAGGCTAAAAATTAAAAAAAGTTAGACAAAATTATGCAATCAAACTAGTTGATGAAGTTGGTTTCTGAAAAAAAATAGGCTAAAAATAAACTATGTCAGCCATTAGGTACCTAATTAAGTCGATAAATGCAGTTGGTATAATAAGATAATATAATAAAATTTGTGACTAGATGAGGTCTATCTAGTCAATTTAGTTGGAAAAATAGGAAAATAGAATGGTTTATAATAGATTTAGTTGAGTTGGTCAATAGAGTCTTGTAGTCTAGAAAAGAATTAATAGTTTGATTTTGGATGGTTTAGTTCTAAATATAGTTTAAGCACATAGGCAACTAGTATGACATGGTTGATCTAGCTGAAACACACAATACAAACCTTATATTAATGTTGGATAATATATTTTTTAGTAAAACATAGAAGAGAAATGAATAAGAATCAAATTATAACTTAGATGCTAAATAATCATTTGAAAATATGATAAAGAAGTTTTAGTAAATGTCATCATTGAAAGTGTAGGATTCTAAATATATTTTCTTGTCTATTGGATAGTGTCAGCCCAACATCTTGGAGAACTAAATATGGAGGAATTACCATCCCATAGGCCACCAAACCAAATTTCAAGGTTAAGATATAAGTAGTTTCTTAGTGTTAATTTTTTACTATTGCACCACATAATAAAATTAATGGTTATATTCCTAAGGTTTATTATAAAGGAAAAATTAATACCATGAGGTATGTGGAAAGTAAAGACCATGTTTAGCTTTGTACCATGGCTATGAACATTATTAAAATCCCCTTACACCAATATATTTGTAAATAATAGACAAATATTATAAATAAAGTATCATGTATCCCTTCATGATAATAACTAAATAGCTTTAAAACTGTCAGTACATAATTTCTACAAAAAATCCAAACAAAGATTAAAATCAAAGTGAAAATAAATATTTCAAAAGTTAAATTTTAGTTTCTGGAAATAAAATAAACATGTAGTCAACTAAAACCTGAATTGAAATTTAATTACTATCAAATATAGGTTAATTTCCTTTGCTTGAACTAGAAATTGAAATAAACAAAATAAGATTGAATAGGTCAATCAATTTGTGAAAATAAGATAGAACAAAGTTAATCTTATCAAGTCAAAATATTTTAAAAATAGATTGGAACAAACATTGTTGAGTAGGTTGACTTAGTTTTTTTGGGCATAAAATGGACATAGAACTAGATCGAGC
>JARHVA010005442.1:0-27500 GCA_037957365.1 Torreya grandis
ACCAGAGGCAAGGAAAACCTATTAGCTTCAAACTAGGCATAAAATAGGCTTTCTACCATTAATGGAGGTGCAAACATTTTAGAAGGTTTCAAAAAGTAATTAAAGGTAATTTAAATAATATAAAAGATTTAAAAAGTTTTTTATTTCATAGTTAGGATTTTGTTTCCTCATGTTATGGTAAAACCAATTTGAGTAGTCTTGGATAGCTCTAGGAGAGCCTCAACTTTTCACTTGGTCTGGTAGGAGAGGAGAGAGGAGAGAGAGAGAGAGAGAGAGAGAGAGAGAGAGAGAGAGAGAGAGAGAGAGAGAGAGAGAGAGAGAGAGAGAGAGAGAGAGAGAGAGAGAGAGAGAGAGAGAGAGAGAGAGAGAGAGAGAGAGAGAGAGAGAGAGAGAGAGAGAGAGAGAGAGAGTTGGGATAGAATATTTTGGAAAGTGATAGGGGTAATATGGTATTTCACTTTTTAAATTTGCTATTTTTTTCATCTCCCCATCTTTATGAATAATCACTAATATTTTAAGGGTGTCTAGATGGCCTACACATCCATATAGGGTCCACTTTTATTTTATTACTTCACTTTAGAATTCAATGAGAAATAATGGATTTAAGAAAGTTCTTTTAAGGTCAAATATTAAATATTGAAATTTTTATCACCATTTAATTATGCCTATGAGGTTACTTATTGCATAGAATTTATTTTTTTTGTTATCCTTATGAATGGTCCATTTGATCAATTTTAGAGTTGACCTAGGTTATAAGGATAATAGACACTCTACCTCCTTATGATAAATAAAATTACTCAAGTCATATTTTCTCATAAATCCTCATTATTTCATAAAATCCTTAATGGGTCAAATGAGGACTAGGATTTCATGGAAAAACACCATCTACAACAGCCTTTATCTTGTCTCAGAGTGAAAGGAGGTAATGAGTAGTTTCAATAGGTTAATTTGAGTTGAATTCATGAGAAGTAAGTGGTGAGGAAATAATTATTTTCAAATTTCCAATTAATATATAGAAATATAATCATTCAAATATTTCTTTGAAAACTAAATAACTTGAAAAATCTCTCAATAACATATATTAAGGTTTCAAGATGCTTTGAAGAGACTAACCATATTATAATGAAGATGGTAAAACTAGTTTGACATCATAAAAGATCAAAAAGATAAATTTGAAGGTTTTAGGGAGGCCTAAGTTTGATCATAATTTCATCCATTATGCATATGGTCAAATCTCACCTTCACTACCATGTGTCTTGCAATGTAAACCTACAGGTGACTCATACAGAGTATAAAACAATTAGAAGGCATATGTTGAAGCTTGTTTAGACCTTGCTTAGGGTCTTGAATGGTTGAGGGTGATGTATAAACAATTAATAAATCCATTTAGTGGAAAATTAGTCTTTAAACCTTTCTCATACATTGTTTAATAAATTTTTGGGATCAATTACCTTAAATTCTCCAAATCAAGGTTTTCACCCTTGTTTCAATCCTCCCAAGTGAAGCATATGAGGTCTTGGATGGTTTAGATGTTTACATCATAAACTCTTATAATATGTGATAGGATTTTACATAAAAATAATTATATTTGTACAAATAATACGATGATGGATAGTCCTCAATTTATGCAATAATTCATTGTTGTTCCTTAGTATTAGCTACAAGATTTTGAACATGAAATGGCCTTGTGGTGATATAAAGCCTGATGAAGGCATAAATTTGTTTACAATTATTCCCTTGCGATTAGAATGGAACTAGTGGTATAAAAAAATTGAGAGGAGTGGAGATATGGGACATCAACCCAACTCACAACCTATATGCACCCCTTTCTAAGAGTGAAAACACACTACATAGTTGACTTGTCAACTAGGCTTTTCAAAGTAAAGGGTCTACATTGTGGGATCTAGAAACAGTTAGGAATGTTAAGAGGAATGAATGGACCATAAAATAATTAATAAAAATTCCACATCATTCTCATAATAATGGGAACAAGGTAGGATCCATTTTCAAGAGCAACTTACAATCAGCTTTTTACACAGTCAAGTTTCAACTTACTTTGAAAGAGAACTGAGAGGTTGGAGGTCCTAAAGAAGTGATCAAAATTTCCAATTTATCATAGAGGGTCCTCATAACCCAAAAAAACTATTAAAGGTATAAAATTTATCAATACATTAGGGTAAACATCCCTTTTTGTCTTATAGGTTAGGTACTCTTGAAAATCAGACATCTTTCCAACCTAGCGAGCAATGCAAGTTAGGTTGGAATGCATAGTAAGAGGTATTAGAAACATCAGGGAGTGATATGTAATGCATGCTTGGAGGTGAATAAATTTTTAAGATAAAATAAACATGATAATACCATATAAAGTGGATATAAAAATTAAAAACTCAGTTTAAAATGCACCTACAACCATATTTTTGGCATGGACAGTGGTATGAGGTTGAAGATGGATTCAAGGTGTATAAAATTGAGAAATGACTAATGTAGGGAAATTATAATGTGAGAATAATAATAATAAATTATAAATGACTTATTGGTATTATAATACCATCATGACAAGGTGAAATAAGACAAGATTAGTTATGAGTCTAAGAAGTATTGAAAAACTAGGCAACTCAAACTAGCTTTTAGTAAAAAGAGCCTACTGGACAGAATATGCATCCGAAAGGAACTCTCAAACCTTAAAATGAAAGGTGAATTAATTAATACATATTATTATATGTTTTATGTTACATTAGGATTATTTAAATAAAATAATATCAATGGGAATGTCAAATTGGTCCTTTCAAAGAATTTAAGATTTTCAAGCTTCAGACACCTAGTTTTAGCCCCACTTTAGACACTCATATCTTTCATAAAATAAGGAGTTGGGAAAAATTATTTGATTTTGTTTTTAGTAACCATATTTAATTTATATTAAGTTTTTAAAGTTATTTAGTTTTATGAATAATCATTAAGAGTGTAAGCATCTCTAGAATGAATGCAAACCCTACAGATAATTATCTTTACGTATGTATATTTTCATATATTCTACATGGGAGCCCAATATTTTTATTTATAAATAAGGTTTATATGTATTAAACATAAATTTAAATAATTGGTGTTTTGGGATATTACATTTTATGAAAAATCATCAAAAAGGTGAGACTGTCTAGGCTTTGAAAGGATCTTTTTAACCAGTTTTGGTTTTTTGGACTCATAGGTCCATAAAATGGCCTAGAATAACTTGGAAACAACCTTTAATGTGTAAAATAATATCTTAATATCATTTAAAACTTAATTTTCATAATAATTTGGCATGTTTGGGTACCTAAGAGGCCCTAAATGGATTAAAATGCTTATTTTTATAGGTCTTCAAATAGAGAAAATGTCTAAAGCCATGAAAGAGGCCTAATGGGACCTAAAACATCATTATATACAACTTTTAATTATTAATAATGGTTTTTAGGGTGCCTTTCTAAGCTAAAGGTTCAAAAACCTAAGTTTTTTGACTTTTTATGGATTGTTGTAGGTTTAATGATGATACCCACCATTGTTGTATGTCTTGAAGATTGTCCAAATATTAATTTTAATCATAATATGCATGATACATGTGTATATAATTATTATACATGTATATAAGTGGTTATAATGGTGCCAAATTATCTTAGGAGTAGGTTTTAGGGTAGTTGGTTGAAGGTGGTTCAATATTGAGACCTCCATTAATGGATTTTGTGAGAGTTGTAGGTTCCATGGAGTTTTTACAGGTTAGAGGAGAAAACAATGGTTGAAAATAAAAGAAAAAATAAACAAGAAAACTCTTAAAAATTGACCTCTATTATGAGTTAAGCATCAAATTCCAAGCTCACTAACCATTTTCCAAGCATCTTCTAGAAGTGTAAGTGGGAGCGAGATGGGGGCTGTGCATAGAAGACCAAGAGGGGAATTTTGGAGGTTGAGAGAGAAATTGGATCATTCATATGTTTTCCAAGTCTTTGGAGACTTTTTTCCTTATGAGTGGATCATAACATCATCATCCTCAATTTTTTCATCTTCTAGTATTTTTCTAAGCTAATGAGAGGGATTGAAGACTATTTGGACTAATGAGGGTTATTTTATTAAGGAAGGATTAGTTTTAATTGATCTAGAGGTGGTTGAGATTCCATGAAATGTTGTTGTGCCCCATTTATTTATTTATAATTGTTTGTTTCTCCTCTCTCTCCCTGACCTTTTCTCCTATATCTCCCATTTATTCCCCATTTATAAAAGATATTATCATGACAAGGTAAAACCCTATAAAAATTTGTAATAAATACATTTTAAAGCAATAAAGATCATTTTTTAGCTATTTCTTTCCTCTAGCTTATGTTTAGTAAGCTTTTGTATTATGGCTTTGTAAATAATTGATCCTCCATGTCCATTACCCTTCTTTCTTACATCTTTTAATGTGTTTTCAAGCTACTTGTAGGCCTGAAATTGAGATTTCACTACCATTATTGATGAATTGTATGAGTTTTATAAATCCTCATTGCTTCATCTATTACTTAGTGAGACTCGTTTAAGAAATACTTATGCAAATTAGCTATTTTATGAGATTGTGTGAGCAATGATTGTCTTATGTTGAATTAGTTTTTTTTTCAAGCTTATTGGAGTGCCATTTAATTTTATGCACCACACTTTTAGTGTTTTTAGTCATACTATACCCCCTCTATCCCTTTTACAAGTAGAAGTATTAGTTTAGGTGATCTACCAAGAGGAAGTTAGCCTTCTCCAAAGGTTTAACCTCATTACAAGATACCCACAGCTTGAGGTTTCTGTAATATTGTAGATTTGATTGAGAGAGCCTAAAAAACTCACCCATAAGGGTGAAATTATATGCTACAATAGTAACCAACCTATACATATGGAGACTAATTTAAGATTTTATATATCTCTATACATGATATTTGATAGACAAAATTTTCAAAAAATGTTCATGTAGATACATATTAATAGAATAGAAGGGGTGACTAATAAGATATCATGAAAGTGTGAGAAAATAGCAGATTAGGAATTTTTTTAGTGCTCAATTCATGTTTTCTAAATATGTGTGAAACTTTTCATTATCAAGTTTTGAAGATATGATTTTAGTCTCTCCTAATTTCCCCCTCAAACCCCTATTCTAGTAATGAAATTACTAGAGTAAAAGGATAAAATGTACTTGAGTGTGTATAAAACACTTTCTATTTTGGGAGATAGTTATAAATGTATAAATATACCCCATGAAAACTTAAAATGAATGTGTATTCAATGACTATATCTGAAATCTAAAATTTAAAATATAAAGATAAAGGGTTATAATACACATGTGTGTCAATTAAAACAATGTTTCTCTTGAAACTTATTATAGATTATGTTTCCATATTGAAGCATTGGAGAATTTTTATTCCCTATTGAAGTATATGGAGAGTAGAGGTGATCATGCCAAACACATTTTTATCTATGAAATATTCTATGTTGGTAATAAAACATACCCCAACCCTCATGAATGTGGGTATAAATACAAAATGTGATAACCCAAATATCTATGAAAGAAAAAGAGAGGACCATGAGGCCATACTTTTAAAAATAAATAAATATTTATGTGAATGAGAGAACCATTAGATAAGGTTCACTCAAATAAAATGAATCAATTGTTGCATGTCTTCTAATTTTAAATATAATGTTTCTCTCTAGTTATATCACCAAGTTGGAAACTAAATTCACTTAACATACTCAATGATTTTTTTTTGTCAAAGTAAACCCTTCTGAAACTATTATTCAAATCATTTATAATGTCATCAGTCTCTTTTGGTCAACCAATGACTGTTCAATCACCCATATTTACTAGGAGGGTAACACAATTATTGATGTTATTGAAAATAGTGGAGTGTTTAATACAGATTTATCCAAGTGGGTTGGACCCTCTAATATCCTCTCATATATATCTCCTTACCACTCATTATTTTTTAATTTAGCCTTTGAATCAAATAATGGAGACACACATGCAAGAGATGATCATGCCTAATAAAACCCTAATCACACTATGTGCCATGATTATGACACTAAATTCAAATTTAGGGATGAAGAACATCATTTCAAAAAGCTTATTGGTAATGTTAGTGTTATCACATAGTATTGTACCTATCTTGATCCTATATCTTATTTTATAATTTCCTGATGATATAATGGAAAAACCTCAAAGCCATGGGACCTTGTCAATTTGAGGTTAGTCTTCAGAGAAGGATGGCTTCTTTTCACTAAATCTAATACAAAATGATAAAATACTAGTTTTATGAAAATCTCACTCTTTAGTGATTTTTAATCCTAAACTAGGGTTTTGATTAGAAAAAAGGTTTAAGAATTGAAATTTGTACAAAACTAAAAATATGGTGATTGCACTAAATATTTTATTGTAGATTTTAATGCTTGCTTGATAAACACAATAGAGTAAAAAATATGTTGAATTTGTTTCACCATAAACACATGCAAGTAGAAGTTATATGTAGTATTTTAGATATTTTTCACAAAAGGGAAAAATATATTTATTCCAAATAATATTTTCAATAGGGAAAAATATCACAAATGAATTTCTTAAAACTAAAACAAAGAGATAAATATTCCACAAATAATCAAACAGCTTGTAAACACACACACAAAGATCTCTCAAGACAAGAAAGGCAAATATTCAACTTTATTTCTTTCCAAAGGTTACAGCTTGTAGTGAATACATTAAAAATTCAAAAAATATAACTAGCAGGAAAGGGATAGATTGGGACATGATGTCTACCCATTTTTATACAAAATATCTCCAAGATGAGATGTAGTTGATAAAACTTGAATGCCTAATTGAAGAAGATCATGTAAATATGAAACCTTCATGCAAAATAGGTGAGTTAATTTATTTATAGTGTTTTTGGACTTGTGGAATGGATATAAAATGGCATGCAGAAGCTATGCATGATCTTTGGCATAGCATGGCATGGTTGGAATTGATGGTTCTCCATGCAATGCTTCTCCATTTAGTAGTGAAGATCTCTCAAGACAAGAAAGGCAAATATTCAACTTTATTTCTTTTCAAAGGTTATAGCTTGTAGTGAATACATTAAAAATTCAAAAAATATAACTAGCAAGAAAGGGATAGATTGGGACATGATGTCTACCCATTTTTATACAAAATATCTCCAAGATGAGATGTAGTTGATAAAACTTGAATGCCTAATTGAAGAAGATCATGTAAATATGAAACCCTCATGCAAAATAGGTGAGTTATTTTATTTATAGTGTTTTTGGACTTGTGGAATGGATATAAAATGGCATGCACAAGCTATGCATGATCTTTGGCATAGCATGGCACGGTTGGAATTGATGGTTCTCCATGCAGTGCTTCTCCATTTAGTAGTGGATGAAAAGTCCTTGATGCAAAAAGAGGTGCCTAAAATAGAACATGAGTTCTAAAAGAAGATAAATACAAATCACTTTTCATGCAAATCCATAAATTTAAAAATGCATGTGAGACTTTTAAAACTTTAAGCCATACCACTTGTAAAAATTAACCATGCAATTTGTACTTCATGATTTTAAACTTTTAAATAATTCATATTTGTCAAAATGGAAAGTACAATTTACACTTCTGCTTTTTGAAACTTACACATTATCAAAATATATAAAGTATAAAAGATGTTTTCTATTTCTCAAAAAAGGTTATAAAATATATAGTTTTACCTTTGTAATGAAATTATAAATTACAAAGTTTTGAAATGATATAACATTTAAAAATATTCATTAGAGAGAAAAGATTAATCATTGTTTCAAAATTTCTTCATATTTCTTATCATTATTGGCCTACAACTTCTCAGTATATGCATCAAAGGCCTTGAATATTTCCTTTATGCATTCTCGATTTAGCCCATAAAAGTATATAATCATGGTTACACAATCTACCTGAATATTGAAAATTTCTCTCTTGAAAGTTCTAATTCCTTGAATCTTCATTCTCATCTTATCAATTGTTTTTTCATATTTGATGAAATGGTGGATATAATTCAAGATTAATACTATTTCCTTTGTATATTCTTTCTCAATTATTGCTTTGAAATTATTCTAGAGCTGCTCTATTTGAAGGAGATTATTGGCATCATCTACTAGTTGGCATGACATTGAATTAATCATGCCTTCAATCTCATACAATACATCAATTGCCTTATTATGATCCTTTTTGGCTTGATTAATAGACTCTTTTAGTAATCTTATTCAAAATTGAGTAACCTTATGTAGTTCCTCATCCTCAGCATCACTCTTCAATATATTCTTAACAACCAAGGCATTTATATCAATTGATTTTATAGTTGTTAATTTGGGATAGAACAATTTTAAGGTATAAATTTCTCCATCATAAAGATTGATTTATTATTTAAAAGTATCCTTCCTCTCCATGATAATGCCATAATGTTCTATCATTGCTACAAGAACTCTATTGCCTTTAGTGGTTAGTTCCTCAGACTATTCCTTCGTATCCCTTCCCATGTGAGCAATCTCTTGTACAACATCAATTGTAGCTTGATCTAGACTAATTGGTTGTACTACCTATGGTTTTTATGATGTTTCACTAGAATTTATGAACTAGTTTAGTGCTTCTATAAATTGATGTACTTTTCTCTTTAGCTCATCCTTGGTAGCTTTGTCATGATTAATTATCCAGAAGAGAGAGAGTTGATACCAGTTTTCATTGTGCTTAAGACCTTCTCTAGTCTTTAATTTAAGGTATATTTGATAAATTTGATAATCACCTACCACAAGATATTCTTTTGATTTATCTAGTGGGGGAACTATAGTTTTGAAATATCTCTCTCCCTTGTCATCATTAAATGTCCTTGAGAGGGTCTTTGGAGTGGGTTTTGATTTCTTCTTAACCATTGACATGTTGAACTCTAGAGTATTAGGATAAATCATCTATTTTATCTTTTTACTCATTTATTCAGCTAACCAACTAGGGGTAGCCACTTACTATTTTGACATGGTTACTAGAGAATCAACAGTTGATGTTGCTTCACTAGTAGACACTATAACCATTAGGGACTATTATGAAGATGATGTTATTAGTTGCTTAGGAGGTGCTTCTAAAAATTTGATTTTATCAGTAGGTTATAAATCAACCTTTACATCAAGTTCCTATCTTGTTCCAATTTTAACTTATGAGGTTGTAGAAATAGTGGAAGTAGATGAAGTGGAGGCAAGGGGAATAGTTGTATCTATTAGGGGAGTGAGAGGTGGAATACACATAGAGGTTATGAATTTGGGAATAGGTGGAAGGGTGGAAGATAAAGAACTAGATGTGTCAATCATATAAGTGGGACCACTTAGGGTTGGTAATGTGAAAATGGTGGGTTGAGATGAAGAAGAAACAATACTCATCCTAGAAGTTGGTGTGGCATGAAGAATCATAGTCAAGATGATCGATTCCACAATAATGTACTATTAGGTAGTGTTGGGAATTAATGGAGATGTAATATAAAGAGTTATAAATGGAAGGGAGAATGAGATTGGATCAAATGGGGAATGTTAAATGGGAGGAAAGGAAAGTGTAGTATAAACTTGATATTCCACTATAGGGGATGTTGAGTGTCTACTTGACTAACTAGTGTTCATTTCAATTGGGTTATTAATGTGTGTATTGTGGGTGAAATGGTGTGTGGAGTGGAGACAAGTGGAGGGGTTTAAACTAGAGGTAGAGTTTCCAAAACCTTTGAAGCAATGTGATCTTGAGATATGGTAGGAGTGGAGACAGATGGTGGAGGTGTTTACACTTCCTGAATAATATGAGTAGGAGAAGAGGGAGCAATAGAAATAGGAGTCAAAGAATAGGATTTGAAGGTATAGAACCCTATATTATTTTTTTTGTGTCTAAAATTGAAATAATAATTAGTTCATCTATAGCTTCTCCTTATCTATTTGATTCTCTTTTTTTTTTTGCTTCAGTCTTTATTTTATTGTATTCTTCTTCTTAGGTTTATTTAATGATTCACTAGGGCCCTCCTATAATAGTGTGATACCTTCCATTTTAAGCTTCAATATCTTATTTTTAACCCCTATTGTCTCCCTTGTGATCAACACTCCTTTACTCCTTATCTAATTCATTGTTCTATTGATTACAGGGGTTGTTCTATCAAATAGAGATAAAGACTAAGGAACTAACCACTTCATTGGTAGTAAGGGTCTATAAATTATCTATGTAAGGTAGATTGGGTCTACTCTAGAGTCTTCATCCACTAATTCATCAGGGACTAGTGCCAGATCATAATCTTTTATCTATTTTAGGGACATCCTTATCTAGTCCCTCAAGCTAACCATTCTTTCATCTTCATAATCTTCCTAACAATCCTCATAATAAGGCACATGTTCATATGTTTCTAGGTCTAATGCAAGGGTGATCTTACCATATGGATCAAAATAAGGTCTAGACTCTAAAATCCTTAGGTCATTTGGCACATTTTAGTCTCCACACCTCTAGTTTTCATGAGGGATTAGCATGTGTAATGGCCAATGGAAATTAGGAAATGTATCCCTACCTTGTGCCTATCTAAGAGGATTTTATGTATCTACACAAGTTTCCTGACTACTTCCAATAGTTACCATTTATCACTCACATACCAAGGAAGTGTATAAGGATAGCCACTAAATCTGGCTATCTTCATGTAGGAATAGGTGGGGAATTAAATGAAGAATGAACCCCATTTAATGATTTCATCCTTCACTACTCTTGAAAATATTTCCTTCCCAAGTTCCTAATTTAGCATGATAATGATGTTGTAAACTAAGGAGTCATTGACTCTCTTAACCTATTGTCTATTAGCTTGTAGTGTGAGATCAGGGTAGTAGTTCTAAAATTTGGTTATTTCTTTAAGAACTATGTTAAGCCTTGGGAACAATCTTCCTTTAGTCAGGATATAAGAAATATAAAATGTCATGTAGAACTTGTTAATTTTTTATACCTCCATCAATTACTTATTGAGGGAGTCACTTATCAACTGGGCCCAATGTATATATTGTTTTTTTCTCAAATGGTCTAGATATACTGGTACATCCATTGTTGATAGCATTTAGCATTAGGATTGCCAGTGACCTTGTGTAGTAGTATTATGATATCCCCTACCTCATCAATGAAATTAGGCCTATACATGGTCTTAGGAAATTTGGTGGAGGAATGTTTGGGGGTTATGAGCCATTACTTATTGATTATTTTTTGACATCCATCACTTTTTCCTCATATAACTTTGTAGATTTTTGTGGAGTTATATCTAAATAACTCTCAAATTTTGGGATGATAAACATTATGTTGATGAATTCAAGGTCAAGATATAGAATATTTTCCCCTTTCTCACTGTATACTTGCCTCTTGTTAAGATCATAGTGTTGGGATATTATTTGGAGCAACTCAGAGATTTGAATAGATAGAGGGAAGGCTGCATCTTATGGAAGACTAGAGTCATAGATACTCTAGATCCAATCATTTTTTAATTATGCACCTATTCTAGCCCAAAAATCTCGTAGGTTAGTATGACCTAAATCTATATCTTTTATCTTAATGATATAAGAATCCAAACTATGAGTGACTCTAGGGATCTTAGTTTTGAGCTTCATATCCTTAGGAAGCATGGAGACTATAGATATAATTGTGAGAAACCAACTATGAAAGTTGGAAGAATTTACAGGTGTTTGGGAACACATATACTCTTTGGTGGAACATAGAGGTATCTCTAATAGGTGAAAGTTCTAGTAGAACTTGAAAGTGCTAGAATCATGTCCACTTCCTATAGTGTTTGAAGGTTTTAATATTTCTCATGGAAGTAGAAGGTGTTTGAGGTAGGTCCACTTTTTGTGGAGGCTTAAGATCTTGTAAGAATCTTAGGTATTCTTGGAAGGTCAATTTTACATAGGGAAGTGGGAGGGTTTTTTGTAGGGAATATTATTTGGTTTTAATGGAAGTATATTCTTCAAAATATTCTATTTGAGGAAGCCCCAAATTTGAATACAAATTTGGGAGGGAGAAAATAAGGGTTTGTAGAGATTTAATGGCTTGGTAATTAATTTTTCATGGCTCAAGGTTCAAATATATGGTTTAGGTGGCTATATCTCCAAGATCATAATGAGAAAACAAATAAATGATAATTAAATCCCCAATTTGGCTTAGTTTTATATTGAAAACATGTAATTAATGTGATTTGATGGAATTTTGTGGTAGAGGTAGGACATGATTGGAATATGTCCACTCTTTATGGATTAGATTATTTGGTTTGGTAGAAGTCAAAACCCATGATACACTTTGCATGTTTGTAATGTGCAATGTGCACTCAGGGTTATGCATCATGTGGTTCATTATTTTTGTTAAAGGTGGAGACTATCATGCACTTTGCATGTTACACAATGTGCAATGTACACCTAGGATTTTGGGTTTCATGGAAAGTGGGTTTATATCTTTTATGAAGATCTAGATCCCGTCATGTACTTTACACATTATAAAACATTCAAAGTGAACACCAAGTTTTAGATTCCATAAGCTAAGTGTGTGGTGGGATCTAGATCCCATCATCCATTTTGTAGTACATAAAAATGTGCAAAGTGCATGGTGAGTTCTATATTCTATGGTTTTAGATGTTGGTGATTCATGAAATCCAAAGCCTACCATGTATTTTGCATTTTATGAAAATGTGCAAAGTGCATGGTGGGTTTTTTATTCTGCCAATTTGGGTATTGGTGATTTGTATGATCTAAAACTTGTAATGTAATTTTCACAAGCTCACATTACATCCAAAGTTATAGATTCAACAAAGCATAAAGTGAAAGATGGGTCTTTTGGAGGATTCAAGGTTTTTCATAAAAAAAAAGGGGGTTTCCCTTAGGTTATTAGATGTGATTATATGTTTAGGATAAAAATATCAATAGCTAGTTGGACCAAAAAAAATAAAAGAATCGTGAGTTTTTATTTAACACTTTAATTTTTAGCACTCAATTTTAAGGAAGAATAAATTCATGGGGGGAGACAGGGATCAATGTGAGACCATCTCTTTTTTAGAACTATAGATAAACCATAAAGTGTGGAAGATGATAAAAAAGGGAGGAATCACTAAACTTATGATTTGAATTTAAGGTCATGATGAGTTATTGGCAAGGGATTTCTCCATGGATTGGAAATAGTGACAAGTTACCTTCACAAGAATAAGGATTGAAATCACTAAAAAAATGGTTAGGTATGTTACTGAAATGTTAGGTGAAGGCACCAAAGACTTCAAAGATAAAAGGTGAAAGTAAGATATTATGTAGGAATTTTTGAGATGGATTTTATGTTTCAAACTGATAAAAAGGGCTTCCATAGGGATGACCTTTCAAGGATATGGCCTGATATATGCCTTCTGGTTATGTGATATATGACCCTCGAAATAATGTTAACACATATATTCTTGCATAATTTTATATTGATAAATCATTTCAAATGTATTCATATAAGTCTCCTGTACTACCTTATTATTTTTATATAATCCTTTGTTTTATCCTTCAAATATAATCCATCTTCTAAATATTAAGACCTTGTATGTTGTAATATGAAAAATTGGATAAATACTAGCAAATATTGGTTCTATTAAATATGTGTTCCTTTTGTGGAAGGAAAAACTATGAATCATGGGCCAATTTGAGGGGGATACCTCCTTTGATTTAGGCTTATTTACAAATAATTATTTTATTCCCTATAATATCATATGCCCTTATACTATTTCTTGCCTACACCACTCTACATTCTAATGAATGTGGGATTATTCACTATACTATTATATCACTCTAGTTATGTTACATTCCATCCCATTTAATATGTTTCACCCTCAAAACATGATAATAAATAGGATGGGGACCAAATGAAATCTAGACCAAAATAGGGTTGAAGACCAAATGGAAGCTCTGCTATGCATTCATTTTTGCTTCCACTTTTTCCACCAATGTTGGGATATGAACATGGACATGAATAGTGTGAATGAAAATAGTATAGCATGATATGGAATTACATAGAGAGATTTATATGAAATAACTTCAATGGAAGACAAGTTAGCTAAGAGGTTATAATTTAGCACTAAGATTTAAAGTATGACAATCATATGCTCAAATCTAGAATAATAGAACACAAAATAGCTATCCTTGTGAACCAATTGAATGTATATGCCATCCCTCTTAGAATTATTTCTCAATGGAGGTGGAATCTTGATATCCTTCTTGGGATATATGATAGTTAACTTGGGCTCATCCATGGTCTACTCGAGCATGGTGGTTGCCTAAATGGACTCATTGGAGGAGTGCTCGAGCACTTTTGGTGCTTGTTCTGGTGCATCTATGGTTTGAGGGGGTATTTTTTTGAGACATTTATATTTTATGTGGTTTTTAATGAGCTTATATAATCCCACAACTTCCATCACTGTGTGAGGACTAAACATTTCAACCCCATTTCAAATTGTATCATTAAGACCACTGATGAAGTAACATGGGAAGAAGACATCGATGAAGCCTGCAGTCGAGTTGATGAGTTTTTCAAATGTTTCTTTATATTCTTGTATGGTCCCTATTTGATGAATTTTATTCAAGGCCAAAATGAAATTACCTCCTGATAAAATAGGAGTACTCATGAAAAATAGAAAAGTAGACATTGGTTTCAACAAAAAATGTGTCTGTTACAACATGACCAATTTTTTTGAATTTATTTATTATTTTTTTTTACAACATTATATTAGTCACTAAAATATAAATAAATTTTAAAATACCAAACAAAAATCAAAACCATAAATTGTTTTAGAAATATAAGACAAAGATGCACCAAACCTAGAAATCATTTTACTCAATTTGCTACCATTTATGAAAATTTTTAAAAATAATAGTCAAGTTTTTTTAGGACCAAAAACATATAACTTCACTTGAAACTATAAATAAATTGGAGATCTAAATTCATATGTCTAACTAGATCCAGAAAACCTACAATTTTACAAATATAATCTCCCAATAGATCTACAAAAATACCTCTCTCAACCTTATAAAATAAGACCACTCACAAAACCCACTCTAAAATATCTTACACAAATTTTAAATCACTCTCATACATAATCATTCCTTCAACTCTCCAAATGACATAAAAATACCTCTCTAATCTCACTACAATGAAAAAAATAATCCCTAAAAAGGTCATTGATATCAGATGTTAAGAACCTGTATGTTGTATTATGCAAAATTAGATTAATACTAGCAAATACTAGTCATATTAAATATATGTTCCTTTTGTGGAAGAAGTAACTTTGAATCATAGGCCACTTTGAGTGGGCTACCTCCTTTGAGCTAGGGTTAATTACAAATAACACTTCGATGCCCTATAAAATCATGTGCCCTTATACTATTTCTTACCTACCCCACTCCACATTCTAATGCATGTGGGATTATTCACTATAATATTACACCCCTCTAGGTATATTACATTGACTTAATCCACCAAGGGTTGAATTTTTATACTTACTAAGAAAGGGACACCTGTGAGGAACATTGAGATCAATCTTGGGTATAATAACAAGGAGAAGAGATCTGGGGAGGCCCTAGATAACTTAATTGATGATGGGAATTATGAATATTCACCTACCGCCCCCCCCCCCCCCTGTAGTTCCTCACCTCTAAACATTTAGGAAGAAGGAAAAAAGGAAGTCCCATAACTCTCCTACCCAAGATGAGAGTACTAGAGAAAAGGTATGTAGAATCCAAGAATTCTATAAGGTATTGAAAACCCTAATTTTGAAATATATGAAATGAAAGTAGTGAAATTTTGGTAGAGGGATGAAGATAGTGAAACACCACACTTCTTAGATGGTTTTAGGTAGAAAATAACATACTTTCATGAAAACTTTCAAAAAATGGGAAGATAATTGGTTGCATTGATGGAGGAATGGATCAACCTTAAGTAGGAAGTATACAAAATGAAGGAAGTTATAGGTAGCCTAAAGATGATGAAAGGAAATAGATTGAGGATAAAGGAAACCAATAACAAGAAAATAAATGCCATCCTCATTATTACCCCAATAACTTCCAATACTAAGAAAGATAAAATAAGAGTTGAGAATGAAAAGGGGTTAGTGGAGCATAGGAGAAATTTGGTAGAAGGCCATGACACTCAAACTAGAGACATTCCTGATAGCACTAAGAAGAAGGCTAGAGGTAATAATAAATAAGCTCTTTCTAAATAAATATTTAAGGTATTTTAGTTTTTTTTTTGGGTCTTACATTTTACTATAATATTACTGAAGTTTAGCATAGGTTAGGCCATTATAGCTTGGTTCTACTTTATATCATTTTGTTGGTTTTACTTCATGTTGATCTATGGTTTTAAATCCATGTAAAACTTTAATTTTACCAATAATATGAAAAAATATCATGCTTAATCATTGTAAAAATAAAATTCCTAATCAAAATGGAATGAACAATGTTCATGCCCCCCCCCACCGTCATGTAGGCATGTTTGATTGTTTAGTTTATCTCAATGGAGAATATAATGAATTATCATAAAATAATGAACCATGACCATTAACTCATCATGACCATAGATCTAAAAGTGTGAAAATGAATGACAATTTTTTTCCATTCAACTATAAATATGTGGTTATGTATGTGTATGAAATAGTATCATACCCCTTGAATCTATACCACTATGTGTGTGTGTGTGTGTGTGTGTGTGTGTGTGTGTGTGTGTGTGTGTGTGTGTGTGTGTGTGTGTGTGTGTGTGTGTGTGTGTGTGTGTGTGTGTGTGTGTGTGTGTGTGTGTGTGTGTGTGTGTGTGTGTATATGTATGTATGTATGTATATATATATATAGCAGTATGCATATATATGATGAATTTGAGAACTTGTACATCATATGCATATGTATATTAAACATTTATTTTTTTCCATTTTAACTATTTCCCATATTCACATGCATATTCATATAAGTGTGTATGAATATGTGCTAAAGTGTATGTAAAGTAAATGTATATGCATGTATTATGATCTTATAATCTATATCAATGTGAAAATATATGTTATGTATCTAAATCATCTGATATATAAATCACTTTGAATATTTTAAATTGATTAAAGATGTACATTTATATGATTTTATGCTCATGGAGGCATATGTCTCTATGACAAACCTACTATAATTCCCCCCTCTGATACGAGGGATTCATCTTGTAATTTACTCATCTCAAAAGAATATTTAATTTTATCATGTCATGTATAATATAAAATAATGTAAAATCATTCGATCATGTGTATAATTTGTCATCATATCCATATATGTGTTAATTAGGGCATATATGTAACATTTGAAGTGCAAGGAATATAAGTGCCATGTGTATACAGGTCTATCAATAAATCACACACTAGAAGTGTAACTAAAAAAACTACATCGTAATAGTTCTTTATATAGATCATGACAGCCCTCAATGTAAGAAAGCTCAATAATAAAAAGTGTTAGTGTCACACATAACACCAAGGGGTACATACAAGGGACATGAAAATGTAACAATAAAAAAGGCCAAGGGATGCATATAAGGGGACATAAAAATGTCATAGATATGGGAAATCAAATATTTCACATCAATCAAGGCTAAAGTCCACATATAATAGTCACACACAACATAACCTATCATGTAAAAAAGTAACAAAAACAATGGATCATAAAATAAGGAACTATTTTACACCATCCACATATATCAATTTCACGTTGTAGTATAACAATATATCATGTATCACTATGTAATAAATGATTAAATAAAAAGGAATTTGTAAGAAATATAAGTGAACATGGTAGAAATGTCATAAAAAGATATAACTTGTAGTAGTGAAACATGTGGAACAAGTTTCCCATTATTGTCATGGCCACTAGGTAGAGGAAGAAGTAACATTTGTATGTCCATGTGTTACCTATATGTCAAGGATAGCATTGAGATATCATTAATGCATGTGTATGTGATGAATATGTAATCTAAATAAAATGTGATAAATAACATATGTAAATAGTGTAAACTATAAATCATATCATGGTATTGATTTTAGTATTTTTAAATATTTCAATACTTTTTTAATTTTTTACTTATTATTATTTTTTTGATAAATACAAGATTCAATGGGTCCCCTACCCTATATAAAGATATCAAAAATATATACAAAAAATTATCATCAAAGAAATTATCAATAGATAAGTCTATGATCCATTACAAAGTAATGGCAAGGCCAAGTGGCAATAGATTGGTGATCCAAATTACATAAGACATACAAAAAACAAACAACAACTATACCAAACATGAAGCTTACAATGTCATTATCACTAAAAGGTATGATTATTTCCACCTATACCAAAAACCTGTTAGAAACTACTATTAGGTGTTACATTCCCCAACCTTATCTATCACCATTGCCTCAAGAATGACTTCAATATTTTCTAGAGACTCTCTAAGTAGTCCCCTATCATTTGACCCCTGAATCATAGATTTTTCTCCCCTAATCAACTTAGTATCATAATTACTATCTAGATGACCTTGTATAGTAGATATAGTAGAGGTCAACACCCTATGGGGTACCTTAGCCAACCAAAGAGGCAATTTTCCTGCTTCACGAGCTACCAAATTATAAAAATACTTTACTATAGCCACATGCCTATAACCTTTCCACACTTCTACCTCCTAAATTGGGCTCTTGATTAAAGTCAAAGGAGGATAAATAAATTACCTCCTAAAGAGGTAGAATAATGAAACATGCCCTATAGTTCTTCCACAAACCCCATGAGGGAAATGAACCTTGTTTCCAATTCCCTCAACATAGAAATAGGGACTAACCCAAATCCATCTATTCCCAAAAATGGAAATTTAGGAAGAGGACCTATGTCCACCTCAAATAAATCCTATTACAATTCCTTATGGTGATTTAGAGCCATAAAATATTCAACCACCTCTATTACCACTTATTTATCAAGAAATAAAATCAAGATGTAATTAGCAAATATAGCTACCACCTCTAATTACACCTTGATGTGAAGGGTATTACGAATATATTCCTCCACTAAAATTCTAAGGATAACTTCCATGATCTATTTTATCAAATTCAAAAATATTTTCTTAACTCTTACCCTACATACACCAACATAAAACACCATTTCTCTAACTAAACCACTCCTAAAACCATCAGAACCCCCAAGTCCAAGGATACTATGCACTCCATCCTCCCCACACATAGACTATAAAGAGGATCTCACAAAAATAGGGCACACCAAAGCATTGATGAGAAAACAATTGTGTGAATAAATAAATGGGAACCGTCTTATTTAATAAGGCCTACTACCAACTCAATCTAGCCAAACAAGGTATACACAAATATGATTAAAGACTTCCACCTTCTTGTGAGAAAATGGGGAACAATTAGTAGACATTAATGAAAATAAAGTGACTAAAAGTTATTACAAATCACTACTTGATGTATGATACCCCTTCAAACTCCTCCCACCTTGTTCATTGATTATCAATTTTAATTTCCTCCATTTGGTCAATACCACAATTATCTAGGAAATTTGCATCAATGTTTGTTTCCCTCAAATAATGATTATAATAAAAAAATGAAACAGTTTTGAGACACTTCCAAGCCTTTACCAAAATATTTTCTAGATTCTAAGAGGTGACAAATTTATTTCTTAATGAATAAATCATGATTTGGGAATTCCCTTCTATCTGAATCTTATAAATGCACACCATATTGCTAACTCAATCCATAACACAAGATCTTGTGCTTCAAATTCATTTTTAGTCCCATCAGGGAGATTATGAAATGCATCCCTAATGAGAGAACCAATATAATCCCTTATAATATAACATGCATTTGACACATCTAGATTTTCGCCTGAAGTTCCATCAAAATTTAATTTGAACCACCCCGATAGAGGAGGAAGCCATAAGAAATTATCCTTTAATTTCAATTTTAATAAGGATACTATTTACCTATTAATAGGTATGTGTGTAATGAGCCTCTATTTGTCACACATTATCATATCCTAAGCTAAAAGGTTTCCATTTCTTCTTTTTACCTATGAATAAATTAGCTCTGAAATAACTACATCTAAATATTTTAGAATTGCACCAAAAGGTTTTTCTTTACCTTCAAAAATTTATTTATTATTTCATTCCATATTTTTGAAACTAGAAAAAGATAGGCTCACCCTCCATAAGCTGAATAATAAATATTTAATATCTTGAATCAGCCACAAAGTAAAGGCATTAAATAGTGTAAAAGGCCAAGCCTAAGACCGTTCAAGTTTATAACATAACCATGCCTCGCACTAGGAAGCAAAGAGGAAAGAATAAAATAGGTGATTATCTATTTCTTCCTTTTATTTAAAAATGAATTGATGGAAAGGACCAAAAAACTAATTTTGGCAAGTGAATCCTAAATGAGGATATCATTATACACCACCAACCCAGTGAAATCCCCTATTTTTTGAAGACCCTCCTTGCCCCAACATAAAAACCTCACCCAAGAAATCACATCAATTGATACCTCAGCCATCAGATAGCTAATTATCATTGAATACTTTCCTAATTTGGCCCAATCTAATGCTAATAATCCTATTTAGAATTGAGAAATAATTTGTGCTTCTCCAGACACTCCCTCAAATGACCATGCTTATCCTTAGGGATGTCAAAATAATAAAAACTCTTCCAATCCTATGAACATAATCCTTGAGACTGATTAGTTCAAAGTAATTCATTATTGATACTCCCTAGGCCATGGTAAGGATGGATTTTTCCTCCATCATGTTGGTAATATTTACTAGTAGATTGTGCCTATTTCAAGAGTCCCCCTAGAAATTCTCTAACCTATAATTATTTATGGTCTAAGACACATGATCCAAAATCAATGATCTACATTTCAACAAAAAAATCCAAAAGTGAAAGACTTTTGGGGGGTTAGTAATAGAAATCATGCTCCAATCATTTTCTAAAACCAAGTATTTACCTCTTAAAATTCTACACCACAAAGATTTTTGTTTAGAAATCATTCCACAACCAACTTGGCACCAAGACCCTAGTTTTGAAGATTTAAGATTTTTACCATAACTCCACCCATAATTTTAACTTTACATACCTTGTCCCACTTCATGAGAGGAATTTCATTTTTTTCCTAATCACCTTACCATAAAAATCCTTCATAATTTTATTCAAAACCTTGGCAGCTTGACTTAACAGTTGATGAACAAAAAGATAATAAATGGAAAGATAACTCAAAATATATTATATTAGAGGGATGTGCCTAGATAAATAAATCCACTTTCTTTTTTAGGAGTCCAAAAGAGATTTAACTAAGTTAAATAAACTATCCTAGTGTATACCTTTACTAGCACTAGAGAAGAAAAGAACACCTAGATATTTATAAGTTGATTTACGAATATTGAATCCTTATATGAGAGAAATAACATGTTTCTCTTGTTCTAAATAATTGATAAAAAAAATTATAATTTCTAAAATTCATCATTTTCCCATATGATTTCTCATATTTTGAAAGAATAAACTTGATATTTTGATTTGTTCTCACTAAATCTTGGTTGAACAGGAAAGTATCATCAACAAATTACTGATGGGTAAGACTTTCCAATCCATCAAAAACATTAATCCCCTACAAAATATAAACCTCCTTAGCCTAATTAATTTTTAAAACCAAATCTTCTACAAACAAAATTAAAAGGAATGAAGATAGGGGATCCCCCTATTTGATGCCCCTAAAGGACTCATAGAACCCAACCAGACTGTCATTGATCAAGATAAAACACTTTGACCCTAACACAAAACTAAGAACCCACTCACAGCATTATTTACCAAAACCAAATTTATCTAATAAATTGATCAAAAGGCACCAATTAACTCTATCATAGGATATGATAATATCTAGTTTGAGAACAATACCTTATGATTTTGAGAGAGAGAGAGAGACAGAAAATAATTTCATGTGTAATGATAGTTCCTTTGTAAATATTTTTTCCTAATAAAACCTACTTGTTCTTCTAAAATTAAAGGATAAAAAATTGATCTAAGACTTATCACCATAGATTTGGAGATTATCTTGTAAGTTGCATTACAAAGTGATAAAGAATGAAAATTCCTAAAGCTTACATAGGAATCACCTTTAGGAGAAATAGAGATGAAGGTGACATTAAGATCCAAAATAACCTTCCTTCTTATTATCAATTCTTCCATCATATTGAGCACATCCTCACCCATAGTCTTCTAAAAGGATTAAAATAATGTTGTGAGGAAGCCATTAGGACCTACTGCTTTAGATTTTCCATAGTAAAAACCATCGATCATACCTCCTTCAATGTGAAGGGTGCTAGGATTTTTTCATTCAGCTCATTAGATATTTTCCTAGGGATAAAACCAAGATTGTCATTCTAGGCCCAAAGATTAGATACCTTATCTTCATTGATTAGATTTTGAAATATATTAGTAGCATCCTTATGGATCCTAACCTAATATTTCAATGTCACTCCATCACAAGAATGGACGTTTGAAATGTGAGAAACATTATGCTTAATTCTTAATTAATTATGAATAAAGGTAGACTTTTGATAAACTTTTCTCAGCCAATACACTCTTGATTTTTTATTCCAATGAATTTCTTTCTAAAGTAACAATTATTCATATTCAATAAGTAAACATTTTTTCACCATATATGAATCTTGATCCATACCTAACTTTTAAACAATCTTATTCAATTTTTCCAAATCCACTTAAATGTGGATATTCTCCTTATAAATATTTTTAAAGCAATTGATGTTCCACTGACAAAGACAACATTCAATAAATTGATGTTTTTTAGTCATCTTAAACATCATATAATGTAAGGAAATATGACTATTACTCCACCAAATTTGCACAACCCCAAGAAGGGATGGGTCCTAGAGCCACATTTTTACAAACTTGAAATGACAAAGAACTAGAGTGTAGTCCTTTGAAATTATAAATTCTATAGGGAAATGGTCTGAACCTAAAGAGGGAAGAATGGAGCTTTATGAAATCTAATTTTGAGGAAACCAATTTGAATAAATTATAAATTGATCTAGATATTAACAATGTTTTTCTCCCCACTTATTTTTTTGTTCCATGTAAAATACTTTCTTTAACTAAACATCACACAACTCATTTTTTGATACAAAATGAATGAAATCCAAATTATCAAGGGTTGGGAACATCCTTCCTCCATATTTTTTAGATGGGGACAATAAGGAATTAAAATCACCACTGAACATAATCTTTAACTAGAAACATTAGCCAAAATTCTAGATAATTCATTCCAGACTAAAATTTTGTGAGTAGAATAAATCATCCTATATACATTTCACAACAAAAATCTCATATCATATGTTGAGCCTTTAGACTTTGCATAATTTCTAATTTATCCCATCCTCAAGCATTTACAGAAAAAAATTATAAGGATACCAAGGAATATCCAAATCTCATGAAACCCCAAAATCTTCAATCAAGGATCTAATCCACCTCTTCCATTTAGTCTTCGTAAAGCTATAAGCCTCTAACAAACTCAGCTTAGTTTCTTGAATCAATACCAATTCATGTTTTTTGAAAAGACAAGACACTTAACCAAGCAATTTTTTTAGATGTGTTAAACCCCCTAAAATTAAAATATATGAGCTTAATTATGGATAAGGGAGGAATTACACCACCCCCCACTTTTCAAAATCAATTTTTTTAAAGAGTACCTTGGTTTCCCATAGAGACTTTCCTAGCTACTCATCCCTTAGCTAAATTCTACCCTCACTTCTTACATTTAATCTAATTTGGCTAAAGGAGGGAACTCTATGATTGAGAAATTATTGAAACCTCCTTCGAATTTAGCTCCTTGTCTGATTATTCATCCTCCAAATTCACTCCAATTTTCAATACTACAATGTTAGGAGTTGAGTGTGAAACCTCTTTAATGGCGTCCAAGCCAACCATTAAAACCCTATACATCCGAGGGGTTTTTTGTAAAAGATATTTAATTACCTTTGAATTTTAAGTAATGAAACCATGACCTTTTAATAAGGATTATGGATTATTTATCCCATATCAATCTTTCCCAAAAGAGCTTTAATTTTAGAAATTTTAATAATTGACTCATTTTGAACCCCTAAAATAGGCCCTTGCACCTCCTACTATTTATATAACATAACAATGTTTTCAATATCAACCATTTGAGACCAAGATTTCCCCTACAACTTTGTGTGGATATTTTCCAGGATTTTTGAGTTGAATTTTAGTAAAACCGTAATCCTTTCAAAATAAGCCAAGACTCCCTTCTCATAAATTGGATCAATATCTACAATATTCCCTAATATATTACCAATATAATTAAGACATTAATGCCTCTAATATTCCAAGGGAAGGCCATAAAACATAATCCAAATAGGATAGATACCTTGAAGTATAAAAGAGATATCAAAATTAGGATGACATTGTTGAATCCATATGCCCAAACCTCTCATGGACCAAAAGGGTTAGTTAAAAACCATAGTATTTAAATCCTAATTTGGAAAACTAATCATAAAAAATCACTTAGGAAATAATCTTATCTCTATTTCATTCCCCACTATTCCTTATTCCATGATTTAAACTCACCTATCACTAGCCATTTGCTTATGAATTTACCAATAAGGGATTACTCTTCCAATAGCAAAATATTTTGGGAAAATAACTCTGAATCCCAAGCAAACTCTTTATCAACACAAATACTAATACCAATCATAGAATTATATGTTGAATCAACTAACACCATTTTGGCTATATTGCCAATCCTTCCAATTATCTCCATTTAACCATCACCCAATGGAATCTTATTATCTCTAGTTTCCACCAAAATGCTTTAATGTGAAACCTTCTCCCTTATAAAATCTTTTAGAGCCTCCCATGACTCAACCCACTCACTACCACCCAATCCATATTGATCCACTCCAACTATAAACCCTAAGTAGTCTATGGTCTCCCAGGTTTCATCTTTAAGATCCCAGTGATCCACCTTAGATGATCTGTGAGCAATCCCCAAATCAATGGAGAGTGATTCCTTCTATTTTTTCCTCAATCACATGCTAATTTTTCAATTATTTTATATTTTTTAAATATTTAAAATTTGAAAAAAAAACTAATTGATGATCCAATAAATGGGAGGGACATGGGAAGTTATTTTATTTAGTAATGTAAATGTCCTCTATCTTATATGGGAGGTATCCACTAGATATGGGTTGGAATCTAATAAGGATTCATGTGGTGTGCCATATCCATAATGATCACTACTCTTAGAACTGAAGATGTGATGAATGGATCTAAAAGGATGAGAGATTTTTGTTGCTCATTACATAGTAATAAGGTGTCTCATTTCCTATGTTCATTTAAGAACATGTTTGACTACCCTTGGTGATAATTGAGTATGTACTATATAATATAACAACCTTTGTGATCTTTGAATAACTTTATTATGTGATTGATGTTTAATAGTTTATTGTATATGTTGATCCTCTTTATGTGCAATGATTTAAATCTATATGGTGACCTTAAATATGTGTGTCAACCATATCTAAATAATGACCCTAAAAAGGTGTATCAACCTTATCTAAATAATTATCTTGAATATATGTATCATCCATATCTAGGTATTGATCTTGAATATGTAGATAAATCAATATTTATGGTATTATGGGTGGAGTAGGACATATCAATATCTATAGAGGATACTCATACAATGGACCATAGAACTTAGCCACTCTATTCTATTATATGTAATTTAGGCATAATTTTATTATAAAGGGAACTTCGCAAAGTGTCTAAGTCCATGGATATCCTAACAACATGTAGAAGACTTGATTAATATGTAAAAATAAGAATGGTATGGATAATATGGTTGATATTACTTGAAGAGGTAATATTATGAATCATAATACATTATGACTTTATCCATGAAAACCTTTAATTTATTTTGATGTATCTTTAAGGTTTTATCTTTTGTACCGAAGGTATTGTTGAAGTATCATCATGTAAACATTCTCACTTGAACCATTTTAAATCATAACACTATGTATAGGTTGTTATTTAATGTAGGATCATATCAACAATGCATAAAAAATGAATCTTCATTAAATATCTCATTGTCATCATATCTTCTAATGGGTCATTGAGGTGGAACATTATTAAGTATACCAATGATAGTATCTAGTGGATTATCATGTCACTGGTGGAAGATGCATGTTTTATGTAAAATATACCTCTAAAATGTTATTATTATTTATTAAATCATGTTTAGGAAAATTATCATGATAAATGTGTTCAAATTTTTATTTCCATTGTATTTTCATCAAGATTCCTCTGTAAGAGTGCCCAAATTGATAATGTTTTCATTTATGATATTTTTTATCTATTTATTTTATCTTGAAAAATATATTCATTAAATGAATTGTAATATGATGATAATCATAGTATGAATTTCCATCATAATTCCTTGATATATGACTTCTTGGATTGGGAATTTGTTGAGGAATGAATTCGATAAGGTTACACTCAAGAAACTTATTTAGTAGCACATGGGGAGGTTTTGGTAATCATAAAAATTACCTATTTGGTGGAGCTTTCGATTATAATTAGTTTGTGGGTTATGACACCACATTGACTACAATATTTTCCTCATTTTTTATCACTTCATTTTAACTTATAATTCAGTTTTTTTTGACAATTTATTGTCCAAGTAGTCATAAGATTTGATGTACGTGTAAGTTTTTTCAGGGATATTAACCTAGATTCTCTATACCTTACCATATCACATAACTCATCAAATTATTTTAATCCATTGAATATAATTGATTCATAAAGAAATGTTAGGAGGATTTTTTTGAATATATATTTTAATTTATTTTTAGCCAAAACATTAGTCATGTTTTCTATCATGGTCTTGTATTGAAGCACATAGTCATTTATTGGTTTATTGGATCCTTTATTTATCCTAGACATTTTTGTATAAGATAACTTCTCATTGATTTTGATAGAAAATTTCATTATTAGTTGGTCATCCACTAGATTTAATGCTCCTATAGATTTAAGAGGTAGATCATAAAACCATCTAAATTAATGGTCTTTAATCATTCTTGGAAATAAATTGGTCAATAGTTTGTCATTATATGCATAGTATAATCATGTTACATGGAATGATATAAAATGTTGAAGATCACCTTTAACATTGTATAATGGGATAGTGGGAGCTAAAATTTATGTTTATAAAGGGTAGGTTATTGTATCAGGATATAATGAGTTATACATCAAAAAAATTGAATAGATGACATATATATCTTTTAAATCACATTTTTCAAATTGAAACACCTTGATATACAAATCTATAAAAAACTGATTTAGTGAATGTGTTTTAGTCAAGGTT
>JARHVA010005442.1:32500-70000 GCA_037957365.1 Torreya grandis
TGTAAACAATTGTATAGGAGGGCAATTTATTTTAAGAATCCTATGACTCAGAGATCTTCTAACTAACTTAATTCATTGTAAGATGGTCAAATATTTAATACATTCAAATAGAAGTGAAAGAAAGATAATTTATCATATGTAGGTGATCATGAGCAACAAGATCTAGATAACAAGATTCAAAGAGCAATATGCAGACCTAAAATTTTGCATTGGAATATGATTCTATTTTTTAGTTCAAATGATGTACTTTATCCCCATGTAAAAACTTAGGGAATGTTATGATTTAACATTTACACTGGGTAAAAATCTAGTTAATATTTATTGTATGGCTAATATAGTAAATTAGTTGTTATTATTATTTAGGTAGATATATTTTTATTATAACATTATATCTCATATTGTTAGTAGTTAGTTGGTTTGCTAGTAGATGAGAGATTATAGGGATCTCATTATCCCATATATAGGACACATATTTCCTATATAAATATATAATGGAGTATGAAATAATAGAACATGAAATATATTATTACTTTGTGTGCATTACTTTAAACTAAGTTTGGCTCTTCCACTTTATATCAATATTTTATTAAAATGTAATAATATATAGATGTGTATTAAATAATTTGAAGTCCTTTTTGAATGATACCTTCCTTTGTTTATCTATGGATCCAATTGAATGATTTTTCACATAACTTACATTCAAAGATTATGCACTGACCCTTAAAATGGATTTGATTTTATAAAATAGTCATTGTTGGGTGAAAATCAATTTTAACTAGACTATAGTTAATATTGATTGGCAATACTAACCAAGCCTAGTGGAACCAACCTATGAACAAGTAAATTGATTTGAGAGTTAAAAGATGTTTGTGTAGGTTATATATCAGGTTTTAAATAGAAAATTAGGTTATTATAGGTGTATAAAAACATAATATAATGTCTGATTGATAGGATAATGTTGATGTGGATTTTATGCATATCAAGGGTTCTTATTGGAATGTCCCTAATATTTTAGGATCATTTAACCAAAAGTGAAAATGAGATAATTTATAGTATGTAGGTGACCATGTGAAATAATATTATGTAGACCTAAAAGTATGCCTTGCCATATGATTATATTTTTTAGCTCACATGATGTAGTTTATCCCCATGTTAAAACTAAGGGGTAGGGGGAATGTTAGGATTTATTATTTACATTGGGTAAAAATTTAAACGCTCTTTACTACATGGTTAATATGGTAAATGAGTTGTTATTATTAGTTAGGTAGATATATTTTCATTATAACAATATATCTTGAATTGTTAGTAGTTAGTTGGTTCTTTTGTATGTGAGAGATTGTAGGGATCTCACTATCCCATGTATAAGAAACATATTTACTATATAACTATGTAATGGAGTATGAAATAATAAAGTGTGAAATATATTGTTACTCTATGTGCATTACTTTAAACTAAGTTTGGATCTTCCACTTTCTATCAGTATTTTATTAGTGTGTAATAGTGTATAGATGTTTATTAGATAAGTACAAGTCCTTTTTAAATGAGACATTGATTTGTTTATATATGGATACAATTGAATTAATTTTCACATAACTTACATTATAGGATTATGGGTTGACCCATAACATAGATTTGATTTTATAAAATAGTCATTGTTGGGATCAAATCGGTTCTAACCAAACCAATTAATATTGATTGCCAGTATTAAGCAAGACTAGTGGAACCAACCTCTGTACAAGTAAATTGATTTGAGTGTATAGATATGTTTTTGTAGGATATATAGTAGGTTTGAAATATAAAATTAGGTTATTTTAGGAAAAACATAACAAAATGGTTGATTCATAAGATAATGTTGATATGGCTTTTATGAAACCAAGGGTTCTTATAAGAAGTTCCATACTATTTTAGGATCAGTCAAAGATTCATTCCAAGGTACAAGTTAGGGGTATTAGTTTTTTAAATAACCATGTGGTGGAATAGAGGTAAGTAGATTAGTTATTTACCTAAAATGGTTCAGATATAATTGATGACTAACTATAAATCTAAATTCCACCTAAGGTGAGTGGGGATCTAAGATAAGATCGAAAAGTATAGAAAAAGATAAAAAGAGAGAAGGGTAAGGAAGAAAATAAGGGGTCTTATGGTCCTATTGGAGATTAAACCCTTTCAATCCAACTTAATATACTAGGCCAAACATGTGTCACAAACTAATGTTTATTATGGATTATATAAAAGCATAAAACATAAGAAAACATAGTAAAATATATTTTTGGTATGAGATTACCTCACATATGTAATGTCAGCAACAATTTGTAAGTATTATCTATAGACAAATAATTGACAAGACTTAAAAAAATGTTAAACATTTTTTCTACATATAGCATACACTTAGAATTCTATATATTTATAAACTTATTAGAAATTTCCTAATGAAACATAAAAATTTGGAAGAGAAACCACATTGACACAAAGTCCTAAAAAAGTTAGAATATTATTGTGATTCTAGTAATTGAAAAAATTATCCTCAAATTATAATAGATACTAGATAGGCCTATATATATTGGATAGTATCACCCCATCCTTGAATCTTGTATAAAATTTTAAAGTCTAAAATAAGACTATCTCTTAGTATAATCATGCATACTCTACATGTTTTATAATGTATATAAATAAAAATCTTATTTTATCTATCAAACTCATGTATAAGTATATAAATAACTTGATCAAAAAGTAACTCTAATAGGTATTCACTGAGTATGAGTGGCACTATTAGCTGGAACCACACTAGAACTATATTAAACTATAGTTAGAACTAACTAACTAGAGATACTAGAAGTAGGAAGTGCTAACATATAAAATGATTACATTGCTAAATAGGCTGAAATCCATGAAGCTATTATTATATTTTTAACTATAGCTGGTATCAATTGAGCATGTGAAAGAATGGTAGTGAAAGGTAAGGTCACCATCACTATCTCTAGTGGAGTATAAACTACTATCTATTGAGGAGACATAAACATGGTTTTTGAAATTTGATCTCGTGAAGATGAAGCTCCTACTTGAGTGGTTGACCATCCGTGTTGCATTATATTTTAGTATTTAGTCATGCACATTGCTAAATTGAGTTCAATATATGCAAGTTTAATGATAAGAAGATTAAAAAAATTGGGATCTTGTTTATTGATTTCCTATGTAAATTCATTAAGCTTTTAAATAGGTACTCAAAGCTTATAACTGTACCACCATATCCATATAAAAAATTATCAAATGCTTACATTGCTACATAGGATAAAATCCATGAAGCTATTATTATAGTTTTAACTACAGCTGGTATCAATTGAGCATGTGAAAGAATGGTAGTGGAAGGTAAGGTCACCATCACTATCCCTAGTGGAGTATAAACTACTATCTATTGAGGAGACATAAACATGGTTTTTGAAATTTGATCTCGTGAAGATGAAGCTCCTACTTGAGTGGTTGACCATCCTTGTTTCATTATATTTTAGTATTTAGTCATGCACATTACTAAATTGAGTTCAATAGATTCAAGTTTAATGATAGGAAGATTAAAAAATTGGGATCTTGTTTATTGATTTCCTATGTAAATTCATTAAGGCTTTTAAATAGGTACTCAAAGCTTATAATTTTACCACCATATCCATAGAAAAAATTATCAATTGAATTATTTGGTCACTAATTTAAAAAATGGTTCTCTAAACCTCTACTTTGAAGTTATTGGTGGCATTTTAAAACAAACTATAAAAAATGGTTTGGTGACCACTTAACCTAGTGTTTTATATATACCCTTAATTCACATATCTCATAAAATTTGTCTAGCTTGTTGTTCCTAGTTATTCAATTTATTAACTATATATTTCATCTACTTGTGCCATTCCATAAGTTGATTTCTCTTACTAGTCACAAAATTATGAGCTAAAGCAATATCTATAAGTTGTAAAAAATTGACATGTTGATGTTATTTTTTGTTTGCTTCCTTGTAAATAAAATGAAATTTGGTATACAATATTTTTATTGATTCAAAAAAAATTATCACATTAATACATTATGGTTATGATTCTCCATTGCACTATCGAATAAAGCATACCATGTCAAAAGGGTTTTAGTTCAACTATGTACATTATCTATAATATCTTTTGGAGGCTTATTATTAATTGTGATGCTAGTCATCTGTTAGTTTTTTAGAGACCATGAACATCCTTTTAAACACTCCTCTAGTAGAAACTATCATGTAAATGGGGTCTTCCTGAATCTCATCTTCATCTCCATGTCAGTTTATTCTTTTATTTTATCAATGATAAGAGTTATTCCTATCTCACAAAATCAGTAGGCTTATAACCAATTATAACAATCCTTCACCTCACCCTTTTGATTTATTTATGTTTCATAAAAATATGTACTCAATTTAGGATCCTATAATCATCAAAGCTTGCCTAGTTGGATTCTCTTATTGCATTTTGTGTATCCATGCAAAAGTCACTAGCAAATATTGGGGAGAGGCATAATAGGAAGTCGGTAAAGACCTTTGTGCTTGAGACATGAAAATTGAGGGAGATGGAGGACTCTATGGATGTTCTATGAATATAGAAGGAGATGAATAATTGGAATGGGGTGGTGTATATAAAGAGGGGAAATGTGGAATTAACAACCTATCCTTTGATATATTTGCTTAAGGATGTGTCCTAAAGACATATTTACTAAGGTAATAAGTCTTTTAGACTGATACAAATGTCAATTCTATTGATAGACCTTATGTAATGGAAATAACTAATTAGGTGAGAATTTGGGACTATAGGGGATGTGTAGGAAAAATCACTTATGATATTAAATCCTTGAAATGTTTTTTGATGACTTTACTACATAGATATGGTAAGGAAGATTCAGTTACGTATTAATATCTTGGGCTAGAATATTCATGAATCAACCAATTTAATTATATAAAATAGACATAGAATTAGTGATAGGGATGATATTAGTCAAATAATATATGTTTGTAGTTTATTCCGTATTGGATGAATCTATGGAAGTTATGGTGATTATAAGAATTACTCTTGGAATAGGGGAAATATTGACATGTGTCAAGTCTTGAGGAGAAGCTATTAAAGTGACCATAGGTGGGTCAACTAAAGTAGTTTTTGTACCCACCATAATACCAATTTTCATAATTTTTTATTTTTGTTCTTCAAATTATCCTTGTCCTATGTCCAAAGTGTGGGTAGGAGTGGAACTTGAAGTCCCAAAATGATCTATAATGGAACCTTATGAAAGATGTTTAATGATGTTTATGCCTCTGGGTTCCAACAAAAGTTATCTCTAAATATCCCTATTATTATTAGTCATATTGAGGCTCATATGTATCCTCTTATTGTTTGTTAATATGGTTTTGTAAGGAGGTAGGAATAGACCTTTTTATACGAGTGATTAAAAAATGAGTGGATGTCATCTATAATAGACGAGTAGAAAGGAATTGACTTATTATTGGAATCTGAGGTGGAAATACTTTTATAACCATAGGGTAAATGTAATTATGATATTTGTAGGTTTTCTTATGTCTATAGATTTTCATTTAACTCATATGTTTTTGGGACATTTTTAATAATTCTTTCCCTCAAATATTGATTCATTTCTTCCTTTGCATGATGTTTCCTAGCTTATTTAGAATTATTTTCCTCCTAACCTATTTGGATATTGTCTTCTCTTGATATGGATGAATCATATTGGTTCATCTAAGTGCTATTGGTGGACATCTATTTTTTTTAATCATTATCATATAAATATATGAATAATCCTCATAACTAATAGATATTAAGTCATGTTCATGTTTTTGGTGACCATAATCTTTCTTGAACTACCTATATAACTTGTCTATTTATTATTATTATTATTTTATTGGGATCCTAATATTTATTCTCTACTATTCTAGACTTAAATGAACCCCTTTGTCTTGAATTTTTTTCTAAGTGCTTATAGTTTTGGAATTGTTGCCTTCCAATGCTGAGGGTTATCTTTTGATATTTAGACAATTTGGACTTCCTTAGATTTCCATACACACTATTATATATCTAATAACATATCTTTTGTTCAACCAATCTATTTAGTATAAATATTGGTCATAATAAGGGAGCTATTAATCTACCCTCAACTCTGATGATAGTTTCATTTTGATAACAAATAATCACCTAATTACTTAAGTTATCTTTGAATATGATCAAACAACCTAGTCATAGGTTTCCCATTTATGTTTCTATAAAAACTTGGGTAGAAGGTGTCTTATATTATTTCCATAAGATCCTTATATTTATGTATGTGAAGGTGGTTAAAATCATCAAAACATTTCTTTGTCCCTTTTTCCTCTTAGGTTAGAACCTTGGTTGGGGCAATAGTTCCACATTTATCATCCACAAAGTATGAAAGTATGTATAAGTTGGCATCTACTTAGTCATGCATTTGGCGTCTTTGGTATTTCAAGTTGAATCTTATAGTTTCCCCTATTAGGGGAATTCTCTTTCCCTCTAAAATTATGGATAATAGTAGACCTAGACCCTATATACATTAGTTATAGATGAATCCCCAGATAATCTATTTATTAAGGCCATAACAATTCTAACATAATTCTTGAATTGATAAATAAGGACCTTGTACTTCATGGAAAATTTGTTTGGTTTTAGAGCCCATTCCAATAGGGTGCTTCTAATTTTATTATTTTTAAACAAGTTACTAACTATTATTTGGTTATATGGGATTTTTCATGGTGTAAATATATGGAGTTTATTTAAAGCTAGGATAGATACAAATTTTATAGGTTTCACTATTGTTTTTGATGAAATATTTCTCTTGTATGAGTGTCGATTGTAAAAAAAATAAAATTATATTAGTACAAGGAAATACCTATGGTTTTAATACTTCTTTATGGATTCTAACTACTTTGGTTGCCAATAGGTCATCTATGTACTCCTTTTTATCCAAGGATAAATTATTATCATCTGTATAAGGTCAAATAGCCCCAACTTCTACATATATTATTAAATAATACTTGAAGGATCCAATTTAATTAGTATTATTGAATTATGTATCTTTAAACTCCTTTTTGGTCCTATATAAAAAATTAGGGCTTTTAGTTTGTTGTGGAGATCTAGATAACAATTGAAAACTAGAAATTGGAAAATGTAATTTGATTTGACCTAGGAACATAACATATAGTCCATTTGATCATTTTTGGAATTCATTACTTGAATCCCCCATTAATGAGAATTAATTTAAAACTAATGATCATTCTCATCCATCCATCAAATTTTAAACTTAATTTATGATGTCAATTTTCATTGGTTTCTTCATCACATAGTGATTATTCATTGTGTTTAACTACTTAATCATATATTTCAGTAATATACTTTAGATATTTTACAATTGTAATTTTGTCATCAATATGTGGCATTTTGAGTTTAACTTTTATGTCACTATAAGACATGGCATATTTATGATTAATCACTTTGTTTTAACCTTTCACCGAGTCTTTGGATATATTGACATATGGAGTAGTGAGAAGATGACACATGACATGGTATGTGGTAGCTAACCTACTAAAATGTCCACGTGGTTGAATCATATTATGACACATGGTAACTTAATATACAAGGGTGACACATGACACTATATCATTGATTCACTTAACCTATATCTCATCTTTTATATGTTACCTTTATGTAGAGACATATTGACACATGGAATAATCTTGCCTAGTTAGTTGGTTAGCTATTATATGGTTTTGCCTCTTTATCTCAAACAATATTATTAGATGATATTTTGAGATGTCCATTGATATTATGATATGTATTTATTACTTGGGTGGTGCAATGCAATAATATGGAGACATGTGGATTGATCTCACTTACTCATCTTGTTCCTAGATTTTGTAACTTTATTTCTCATTGAAAGCCTATGATAAAATAAGATTTAGACATGTGGATCAATATCACTTTCTTAGATCATCACTTGATATCATGATATATACTTCTAACTTAAAGTCTATGACATATCAATATGGAGACATGTGGTGTGATATCACTTATTCGACTAGTCACCTGATTTTTTAACTTTGTTCTGCACTTAAATGTTTTGGTCAAACAAGATTTTGAAACTTGGCATAATCTTGTGTATTCAAATGGTCACTTGGACTAATAATTGTGATATTTTATTTATATTTTATATGTAATTAATTCATGACACATAGCATAATCATGTTTAGTTAGGATACCCAAATCTTGAGAGTTTTAATATTTGTTGATGGTTCATGAACTCTAATAAATGAATAATAATTATTAGTAATATCATAACCTATAAAGTGAAAAACTAAAAAAAATGATTGATAGTGATTATTTCAATTAGTTGAATAAATTAGAAATGAAAAACAAAAACAAATTAATATGTTGATCTCAATTCAAAATTCATGTAATAAAAATTGAAAAAAACCATTTAATCTTAAAAATGAATTCTTTTTAAGTTTGATTCATGTTTCCATAAGGATCAAATGTATGATTTTTATGATAAATGGGTCCCTATCTAATTTTTTAAAAATTATGTGGCTTGGTCACATCAAATGGAAACTTAAAGGGGAAATATTATTCAGTATTTGAGAATGTAAAATTCTAGATTTGACCATAATGCATAACTTAAAATTTTATAAATATAAATAAATAAACTAGAGAACTGAAAGATTCTACAATATATTCATACAACATACTAACCCTTCTCAAATTTCAAAATGGGTATGATTCTATGAAGGTTATCTCCCCTTTGTATGAGATTTTTAACAATGATTTAAAAAACAACTAAGGTTTTTTTTCCTTCACTTACTTTATATTATTTTAACTTTTAAGTGTGTGTCTAGAAATCTAGGCATTACTCTACTTCCATATAGGTATCCACAACCCTATAAAATATACATTTCATTTCACTCTAATAATTTCTTTATTTCCATCCAAGAGTCCATAGTAATGATATATATACTTTAATCACCACTCTTCAATGATTTGTGTATGTATGTATGTATGTATCATTAAACCTTCCTAGAAGAAGGTTTAAGAACCACCATTAGATAGGTTTATATGAATAAAATTCATTGTAAATTTAATATTTCACCTATATTTTATCTTTCCCAATGCTTATTATCTCTCAAATAAGTTTAAATCATGTAAATGGGAAACTAATCATTCAAAATGAGGATTCTTTCTAGAATTTACATAAAAATATCAAAGTAACTTCCAAAAATCTTGCAAATTTATTTAGTCCAGATAAAATGTTCCAGTAAATCATGGTACATGACTTAATTTAGAGATCCAAATATATTATAAGTAATCCTGTGAATACCTCTAGATGTGATTAATAGTCTTCTATAAGAAGCTTGGCAATGTGTCTAGAAGTGGTCTAAATGACCATATTTACTAGTATAAGAAAGAGAGGAATTTAATCTAGGAAATAAGTAAAACTAATCTAATACAGTAAGAAAATTAATCTATTCCTAATACTAAATAATAAGTTATAGTAATTCATATGTATTCCTAGTTGGAGTAGCCATGAAATAATGCTTCAAAAATTGTCCATTAACTGGAAAAGTCAAATCATTACCCTAGAGATCCTTCAAATGAAAAGATGTTTACCTATAATTTTATAAATATAGTATTTTTTGATCCATATTAGAGTGAAATTATCATTTTTTACTTCCTTTTAATATGATTTATCCCACAATAGGACTAAATATAAAATCCTAAAAACTTTGATCGCTTATCTCTTATTGAACAACCTTTAAACATTGTCCTAATGTTTACTAAAATTGTGTAAAGATTTTGGTCATTCATTTTCCATCTCAACTAAGTCTAGTAGTCTAGCTCAAGTTAGGTCATGTTATTCCATGTACTCTTGCATATTATAATACATTGGAAACTTGAGAGTAATGGGGACAATAGGTTGTTTTTCATACAATAGAAGAAAATGTGAAGCTTTTAAACTTTGCGTATGTCAGGTTATGTGTACCCATAATGTATATTTTAGTAGGAGGTGGCATTATCATGGTTTTTATTCTATTGATTTATTTATATCATAGATCAAGTACTTCATTTAGGAAAATAATTTTAAGAAAACATTATGGTAAATTTAATATTATTATCCCATTCTATAAAGTTTGTATATTGAAATACAAGACCATTACTACAGACCAAATAAACTAATGTTATAAATAGGGTCATAATTTTTTCCTAAAGGAATTTTATCCCATCTTATGCTCTAGAGTTATTTGTTTCAATAAATTTGATACATATTGTGTATTAGTCTATATATTTTAATATGAATTTATGCCCATCCATTATATTTGGGTTAATAACTCCTACAAAATCTAGACCTCATTATACAAAAGGGTATCCTTTGATCACATGATGTAGTAGCATTAACATGACAACATGGATTTCACATTTTCCAAACACTTGACACTAGTGATAATTTATAACATGATTATGAGCATTATTAAAAATGGTAGGTCAATAGTAGCCCATCCTTAGAGTCTTGTGTGTTATAGCATTCCCTAAATGATGTTTGTTTCCTATCTTATAGTGTACATTATTAATGATATTTACATTTTCTTCTTTGAGGACATATATTAAATAAATTCCTTTATAATTTTTATGATAAATCACCCTTTCTTGATCATATAGTGTGTTTATTTTAACTTGAGTGATAATATTTGTTTTCTATCTAATTTAGATTAACATGTGCATGTAAGTAGGTAGTGAATGATCTCGGCATACCAGTCACCTCTAGCTACCTGAGATTAGTTAGGTTGATCGATGGAGTTGTGTGGGTTGGTCTATACCATGATTTGAATAATTACTTGGTCTCCTACCATTTGTTTGGGCCTAATTTATAAGTCACACTCTTTTATTTTATCCATCTATTTGTATTTTTATTTCCCTAACTTAATCTAATGTCAACCTCATGTAAGATTAGTGTTTGCCTCTAGGACAATAGTGTGTCTTATTGTGTATAGTATAGTGTATGAATTTATTTAACACATTAATCAAGGCATAAATATAATTTTCAATTGAAAAATATTTTATTTTATCTTCTTTCAGATTACTACTCATGAAGGCTATAGGGTGTTCATTGTCTTCAACATTTTGTGTAAGCACAACTACTATAGTATGTTATAATGTAAACAAATATAGAATGAAATTCTTATTAAAATATAGACTAAATGAATTGAGTCTTGATTTATAGCATTTTTTACATCATGTAAAGCTTCATTTTACTTTTTTGTCCATTCCACATTTGTATCCTATTTTAAATATTCATGAATTAACAAAGAATAGGCACTAAAATTTACACTAATCTAACCTAGTATAAGCTTAGAATTTGGGTCTACAATAATGGTATATGTATTAATTTCTATAATATAGTGCATGACTTTCATCACCACCTTAATCAAGGAATAAATCTTGTTTTCAATAATGAAGTATTCTAGTTTATCTTCTTTTAGATTAGCACTCTTGAAGGCTATAGGGTGTTTATTGTCTTGAACATTTTGTGTAAAAAAGACTATTATAGTATGTTCTAATGTAAAAAATATAGTAATAAATTCTTACTAGAATATAGAATAATATGAAATTAGGCTTGAGAAATATCATATTTTACATCGTAAAAATCTTCATTTTCCTTTGTTGTCCATTCCACTTTTGCATCCTCTTTCATCATAGCATTTAACAGTTTCATAATCTCTACAAATCTTGAAATGAATTTTTGAAAAATATTTATCTTGCCCAAAAAGGATTTTCATTCCCTTTTTATATTATGATATGAAACTATTGAAATATATTTAACTCTATCAAGGTCTTTTGAAATACTTTCCTTGGTGATAATGTGTCCTAGAATATTACCTTTTGTGACTCCAAAAATAATTTTTTTTAAGATTGATAAGATTTCATACCTTTTGTCTTATCAAATAATATTTGAAGTGGGTGACATGATCTAATCTATATTTAAAAATGTAGTTAATTCATCCATGTAAATAATGATGCACTTATTGATGAGCCCTTTAAAATAAAAATCCATGGCACATTGAAAAGTAATAATTACATTGATTAGTCTGAAAGGCATTCTCTTATATGAAAAAGTATCCCATTTAGTAGTGAAAGTGGATTTCCTACAATCATCAGTTTCCACTAATACATGATTGTATGTTGAGAATACATCGATAAAAGACATCATTTATGATCCAATAGCTATTTGAATTGCTCAATCTAGGTAGTGAAAATGATAATTATCCTTTTAAGTATCTTTCTTAAGCTTTCTAAAATCCACACAAATTTATTTCACCATTTTTATTTCATAAGGGAACTATATTATCCACCCAAGTAGAATGTCTAATAGGAAATATAATTTTAGAATATAAAATTGTATAAACTTCTTTATAAATGAGAGGCTCTATAATGGGATCAACCAATATTTTTAAATGCCTAAAAGGTTTGTGATCTATTTATAGTGTTATGGTATGTGTGATAACTTTTAGATAAAAAATTCAAGTATTCATGAGTCCAGGTAATCACATCTTTATATTGAGTCAGTAATTTATTTAACCTTTGTTTTTCTTGTTCTATACAACTTAATCCAATGTTAACTAGTTGGGGATGTATATTTGTTATTATATTCACTTTAACAAAGCTTTTTATCTTAGACACTTTTTATTTTTTAGTTCAATGATCAATGTGTAGACACTTTTCTAAATTATATAGCACATTAAACTTGTACACTTAGAATACTCAAACCTTGGTTGTTCCTCTTAGTCCTATACCTTTCATGCTTATGGAAATATCACATATACTCTATATTATTCCCATTTGGCATATCTCTTAGTCTAACCAATATTATCTTACCCAAAATGCTTAGAACCTACTTATCTTCCACCTCTGCAAGTTCTAAATATGTATTTATTTTCCTACTCCCTAGACACTAATATTTGGGATAGACACCTATGTCAATTCTAATGTCATTATTTGATACAAGTGTTTATTTTTGTAAAGTCACATAATTTGAAAATGAAACATATCCTAATGGTTGTCCTAGGTGATTTAATATGAGTTACTCCTCTAAATGGATTGATATAAATAAAAGATCAGACCTCACTCATTCATCACCTAGAAAATAACAAAAGAAGCCAAGGAAACTTATCAAATCATTTTATCAAGAATTAAATTAATTAAACCTACCCTATTTCTCATATTTTCATATCATTCATAGGGATAAAACATACACATGTTTGAATTACTGACAGAGTGTCCTAAGAACCTAATTTTCCAAGTTATAAGGAGGTCACTATTATACTTGATTTCCACATATATCATAATTCACACACAAGACAACATGTATAGGAGAACTACATAAATTTGAGGCCCTCTTTGATGTATTAGATATGTAGGTAACACTCATTAAAATAGGGATATTTGGGTTCAACTTGACACCATGTGCCCACTAATCCATTTTCCTCCAAGGTCACTATGAATATGAACTATGATTTTAAATTTTCATGATGAGAAATAATCCATGACCCAAATTTTAATGCACTAGAGTTAAGGTGAAGATTAAAATATAAACATCAAGGTGGTTACATCTATTTCTATAAGTTATTTCATATAGGATACTTATTTCAAGTTTAGGTAGTAGCATCGACATAACTAACCAAGACTGATGCTAGTTTTTGCTACTCCAAATGTACTCAATCTAGAAATTGGTGACCATTTTAGTATCCTATTTTATTTTATTTATTTCCTATTCTATATCCAAAATTATGTCAACATCATAACTAGCTAAGTACATTACTTTATCATTTCCATATCTAGGATAGTTATACTTATTATTTTTATCATAACTTGGGATAATAAATTTAGCATATGTTATATCCAAGTTTTACACATAGTTTACATGTTGTAGATATGATTATCACCCTTGTGCATTATCATTTCTATATACCCCTTTAAATTTATGGATAATATCAATATAGAATAATTTTAGGGTTAAACGTTTGGTGAGCATGATCTTTGAACATTAGACCCTAGTTCAATTAGAGTTTTTTAATTTTTATGTTACTGATCCCTAATTTGTATATAATATGTGTAACATGTATTCATATATTACCCATTTTGGGTTTTTATATGTCATATTTTCCATGGTTTATGACATGACTTACCTTGTCAAATATATTAATCAAATTTGTGTCAATAATGAGAGGGTTTTAAATTATAAACAATACTTGATGTCTTCAAAATTACTTTTGAAATGTTAAAGACAAAATATCCAGATGCCAATTTGCATGTTATCAACCATTTATTATACTTAAGTATTATTTGAATGATATTTATCATCACGCACTAATTATTTACCTATGGATTATATTGGATTCCATTATCCATGTTATTAATAGTTAAAGAGGTAAGATTGCTCAACCCATTCTACCACCTATTAATATAAAATAGGTGCCTTCTAAACCTAATATTATATTAAAATCTAAGCGATATGACATTATTGACAAATTGAGCAATAGACATGCTAAGATTTCAATCCTTGAGATTTTAAGAAATCTAATGTTTATAAGGATATCATATCTAAGGTTTTAAGTGAGACATATTGTCCAAGTAATATTGAGTCTACTTATTTTTTGGATATCATGAAATATCTTGATAATAATTCCAAGATCATTAACTTTGATCTAATAGATTTACCATCCAAAGATGTTATTGACCAAAATTTTCCTTTGTTCATATAAGTGACCATGTAAAATAAAGGAATCAAAAGGGTATTAATTTATTATGGATCAATCCTAAACATGTGTAGCATAAAATTCCTAACCATTATGGGTATTATCACCAATATTATTCAAAAAATGGTTATGCACATAAAATTATTTGATAATTAACATAGCCCTCAAGTTGGTCAAATCACATTAGATATGGCATTGGGACAAAAAATAGTTTCAACTACTTTAAAGGTCATGTATTAATTATTAAATAATAATTTACTTTTGGGTAGACCTTGGATACATTCAATAGAAGTTATTTAATCTAAACTTCACCGAAGTGTAAAATTCATACATAATGGGACCTTATTATCCATGCCTACTAATTATGAGCCTTTCATTTTTTTCAAAATGATACATTCTAAAACTTAAGGAATCCCTACAGTGGTAACACATAAATAATGCATTCCTATTGACCACATACACATGTATGAAATAGATGAGTCATGTATAATGGCCCCTTTTCATCCAAATGTAAATAAAGCACTAAATACTAATTTAAGCATAGATGCACATCAAGGGAAATAAACATTACTAAAGGAGATAATATAAAAATAAGCCATTAACATCTGAATTTAATTTATTGGTCCATACTAAGAAAAATTATGGCCATGTTTCAGATTACTATGATAGTGATAATGATACAACTTATGATCTGAAAATTGATAAAATGTGAAATTTAAAATTTGATCCACTTGATCACATTTATTATAACCTATTCAAACCTATGGGTCTTGGCACATCTAAAATAAATCCACTTGTATAAAATACAAAATTAAATCTCAATAAGGGGTGAAAATAGCTGATGGACATGTAAATGTTTATTATTCCATACATTCCTCTTGGCTAAAAATAACAAGTCAACCATACAAGGGTCAAATTAAAATTAATCATGTGAACAATGTGGATTCTACTGAAAAGGCTTCACAACCTATTTTATGTATCAAGACACAATAAGATACTCAAGATACCATACTATATATGTTACTTGAGTATAGAATGATTTCTTTACCTTCTACCAAACATAGATCATGCATTAGACTTCTACCCCTATAACACACAATACCATATTATAAATATCATTAGATCATTTGCAATAATACCAATTAATTTGAGGCATTGAATAACAAAATTTATAAATATGATGGTTATGTATGGATACACATTATGTCTGACATGTTAAAAATATAAAATCCTTCCTATCTTTTAGAAAAGAATTATCTCTCAAAATGATCAAAGTATGAAGATTTAACTATTACTACCAATATTGATGGGGTATATTGACACCATTTCTAGTTTGATATTAACAAGTGGGATTAAACTTTTGTCACCACATTTTTCATTAAATTAGTACATACTATAGATGAAGTAATATGCTCTCCATTAATGATATAGTCTTGAGGATACATTTGATTACCTATAGCCTATGACTTAAGTGTGAAATATTGCACCATATGGATATTAGATTGCAAACCAAATTTAAAAACTAAAGTTTGGATGAAATTGGATAATCGAGTGGAATGCCAAGTTAGCAACTATAAGCATGTGTGTTACTTTTATTGATATGGATATGAATATTTGTATACAACATAATGGCCATCATTATTTTCCTACACTATTGGCTTTAGGTAAACCATTAAATAAAAACATTAAAGTGGTGGTAGTGTATTAATATAAAAAAATATTGATAAATTTTCTATTTCATCCTACATCTTTTGATGATAAGGAATTCCTTTATTAGACCCTTTCAAACATTACAAAGATACCAAAAAAATCAAAAACATTCAAAAAATCAAAAACACTTTTGGCACTTATATGTTCTATTATCTCTTTGACATATATTTGTTAGTTCCATATTGATGGATGGTATATCAATTAATCATAAATTCATGTGTCATACTTCTATTAGAGTTTTATGCAGTCATACATAACTACATGATCTATTCCTATTTCATATGGTTGGACTTCTCTCTACTCATGTCATATGGATATTGGTGTCATCCACATCTATGATCATGATACTTATAAGTTATATCATTTTATGGTCACTTTAAATTATCATGTTTGGATCACTTATGTACTTACACATTCAGTTATCAATGATTATTTCTTACATAGAGTACTTGATATACTATATACTTGACATTTTTTTCTAACACATTTGATCCATCAGATACTATGATATATCTATGTTGGTTGCTTATGCTTTCTTTTATACACTTCTTTGACTGTATTTCCTTTCCATTATCTTGCTTGTTCAATTATTTTAATATGATCCTTTGTTTATAGCCCCTATTCATGTGTGATTTCTTTGACATTTGAACATGAAATTTTTTGTTATATGGAAATTTTGATACATCATCCTTACTTTTATGGACATTTGACTAAGTCATGTCCCTTATATTGTGTGGCACTTGAACATGCCCATTATTTTTGGTCTCCTTGGACCATTATATGTTGATATTTTTTTAGTGCTCTTGTGTGTTTTCTTTATTTGCTTATTTATATTGTACTATCATGATGTATATGGTGTCATGATACTTATCATGCATCTTAGGCCTTCATGTGATCATAATGTTTTATGAACTTTAATGTTATATTTACCTAGACATGTTCCTTTTATATGATACATGTTTACATTCACAACTTATAAAATTATCTTATCATTTTTAGGTGAGGTAGCTACCTATTTCTATTCTTCCCTCACCTCAAATGTGGGCATGTCATAGAGACGTGTTATTCACACTTAGTAGAATTTTTAGATCTAGTGGGGTTATGTTTTATAATCATGTCCTCCACACATTCAATGTGTGGTACTTATATCAGTTTTTAGATTCAATGGGGGTAAGTCATATAGGCATGGAATACATATATTTATAGTTTTTATATTTAGTGAGGGTATGCTTTGGAAATATGTTCTCCACAACCATTCAGTATTTAGCACACCCATATTACAATTGGGGCATCTTTTGAAAATATGTTATCTACATTGGTACTTATTTCATTTTTCATATTTAACCACATATAGTTTGGGCATGCTTTTCAAGCACATTCTCCACACTTACAAAAAAATTTATAAGTGGCCAAAGCACATAGTTATATGATTCAAATTCATAGTTGTGGAAAAATTCTATACACTGGTACCATTTTTATACATAATTTCAACATGAGATATATATATAAGGTGGATATGCTATTAAATGTGTGTCTAATATTGAAAAATCCAAATTAGTTTCATATTTCAAAACTCTTTTATGAGATATTACCATATCATGTACTTTTATGTATGGATACCCAAGATAAACTTTTACAAACTATATTTAGCCAATCTACTACAATAATTGGTTAAATTTTGGTAAGATTGAGGTGTTTAAATCACTCAATATTACCAAGTTTTTAGTTTTTACTTTATTGTAATGAAGTTATAATTATCATTGGGTTACACAATTGAGCTATCTCAACTATCAGGTGAAAACTCACCTTGTATTCAAGGTTGGGGGCATGTGCCTTCTAATATCTCTATATCTCCTTAGATATATGATCTTTCTATATTTTCATATATTTTTCATAGTATTAGTTTTATATCCTTACAAGAACATATATTTAAGATCAACTTGCCAATAGATAAGGTGGTTATATCAATACATAGGTGTACTCTTAAACCTTGCTCTTTCAATTTCAATCTTTTCAATAATTTCAATTCCAGATTATATACATTTATTATATATTCTAACATGATCTTAATTATAGGTCAATCACTAGAAAATCACTCAAGTTATATCCAAGCAAAGAAAAGGTATGTTATATATACCCAAGTATGCATTCATTTCCTTCAAACTATAAATTTTATTACTAGATTGAATATGGGAGCAAATTTAGACACTATTTATGAATTATATAACACCTCAAACTTATACACATCATAAACTTAGGCCTTGGTTATTCCTCTCAATCCTAGACCTTTTTTTCTTGTGGAAGTTTCATATCTAGTCTATCTTATACCCCTTTGGCCTATCTCTTTATCTGATCAGTCTTATCTTGATGATCCATACATTATATTTTTCCCAAAATTCATAAAAACTTGCTTATCTTCCATCTCTACAAATTTAGAGCTTGTACCTATTTTCCTACTCCCTAGACATTAACATCCAAGATAGATACCTACATTGAAACTAGTGTCCTAATTTGATGCAAAGGTCTAGTACCCTATACTCATCGAATTTGAAGATGAAATTTATCCTAATTATTGGCCTGAGTGATTTAATGTGAGTTTTTTATCCAAAGGGATTGATATAAATACAAGATCAAACCTTATTTATTTATCACCTAAAAAATACCAAAAGAGACCAATGTGACTTATCAAAGCATTATATCAATCATTAAATTACAAAAATATTACTTATTTTCATATCAATCATAGGCATAACACATACATAGGTATGAAGTAATAAACAAGTAACCTAAGAGCCCAACTTTATAAGTTATAATTTAGTTCATTATTGTATTTATTTTCCACATATTTCATGATTTACACATAAGTTAGGACATAGGGGAGAATTACATCAATTTAAGGCCCTTCTTGAAGTATTGTATATGTAGGTATTGGTCATTGATAAAGGGGTTTTTGGGGTCAGTGAAACACAATATTCTCATTAACCCATTTTTCCTCAAGGTCACTATGAAGATGAAAAGCTAGGGTTTTTCAATTTCATAAGGAGTGATAGTCCATGACCTAGATTTGAATGCACTAGAGTGAAGGTAATGACAAACCCAAAAACACCAAGTGGTTACATATTTTTCTAGTAGGTATTTTATATAGGACACCTACATCAAGTTCAAACATTAGCATCAATGTAACCATCTAAGGCTAACACTAATATCCATAGCTCTAGATGTACTTAATCTATAATTTGGTGATTGTTTCAAAATCTTCCTCTAGTTTGCTTCCTCTTTATTCTAGATCTAAAAGTATGTCAACATCAAAACCAAGTACATTACTTATTTTTCATTTCCATATCTATCATATTTGTACTTATGATTTTTATTATATATAAATTTAGTGAATTCAACATATATTATATCTAATTTTAGCATCTAATTGGCTTTTTATGGATATAATTTTTCACCCTTGTACCTTAGACTATCTCTATCCTCTTTAACGATAGATAACCACAATCTAAATTTTTAGGGTTAAATATAATTTTAATTACACATTCTAATGAGACATCCCTTTGGGTATCTTATTTTATTTTAGTTGGAGGATTCCATCATCTTCCTTTCCTTCTTTATATATTGGGTCAAAATCTATTTCATCAATGATTTTTGAGTCAAAGACACTAGAATTTCCCATGAACAATATGATATATTGATCATCATCAAATACCTAAAAGTGATTAACACTATCATGGACTAAAGGAAATGACACCAACTCTATAAATAGATTCTATATTTTGGACTCTTGAAGAAGGGCCAATTTTTTGTATAGGCAACCAAAGAATCTTTTGCTTAGTTTTTCTCTCTTGGGATTGAATTTACTTTTGAATATTTGTTTAATCCCCAAGACTTTTACTTGTATTACTTTAAATATGACAACTTGCATTGATATCAACTCCTAACTTTGTTGACAACTAGACATGAAACTATAAGCATTAGAAAGTGTTTGATGTTGTGTTTTAATGTGAATTAGATCCCTAAGATCAAGGCTTGATATTCTACATGATTATTAGTGTATGGGAATTTTAATAAAAAATCAGCAAGGTCTTGCCTCTCATCAGGATTGACCAAGGTTATACTTATACCTGAACCTTGTCCAGATAGAGCACCATAAAAATATAAGGTCCATAATTATGAAGGATATTCAAATTATCATTGATTATTATCAAGTTTAGTCATGAAGGTGTAAACCCCTATATTTGATGAAGAAAAATTAATTCTTTCATTTTTATATTTATATTCTATTATCATGTGCTTTATTTTTGGTTCTCTATTGACTCTAATTTGATTGGATACTCCCTTCCAAAGCAACCACATATGTTAAAATTCATTAGTCATGTATCCATTTAATGTTTTTGACAAAAAAAAAACTTAAGAAGAGACAATAATCCCAAAGAATGTAAACTATAATGAGTTTAATGTACTATTATACATGTGGTTTAGAATAAAGCTACAAGTTAACATATAAAAATTCCTTGACAATATTGACTACATACCTATGTAGTATTAAAAACACTATTTTAGATTTATCCAGTGTCAATCCTAAATTATTACATATTCGTGTTGGCATCACATTATATGAATCACCTAAATAAACTAATAAATTATGGACATTTCCCCCAAAAATTATAATAGTCAATAGGTGACCTCGAGTTTATCTTAAAAGAAAACCATGTTTATATGTGACACTTTTGATTTTTTAGTCAATGGCTTACATGTCGAAGATTTGAGAAAATATCTCTTTATTATATAATTTGATCCATATCATGAAGGTTAATGTTTTCCATTATTTTATTCATGTCCTCCACTATGATATATCCACTCTTAGTGTGTGGATGAATTTTCTTATCATCAATAAGTTCTTGTAGGATGGGGTTGATTATTATTAGCATTCAGATTAAGAGGAGTGACTACATTATTTTTTGGAAGTGTGGAAGTCATGATATAGTGTTGATTATTTTTTGTCAGATTATAGTTATTTATTTAGAATTAATAGAAATAATGAATCTCATTTGTGTTTTTTATTGGTTCAATTTCATCTTTTGTAGGGAATGGGAAGTCATATGTGTCAAACACCATTGCAATATCAATGGTAATGGGAGTATTGTATGTAGATAGATCATGATGATTTTGGATAATATTGTATCTTTCAATCTCTTTATGAAATATTTCAAAGGAATCAAAATTATATACAATCTAATTCACCATGTTGGATAGTACTATGAACTCTACAGTAATTGGGAAAGGCTACCTCACAAATATTCATCTTGGGTATTTTTTGGGATGTGAACCTGAATTGTTTATTAACCTACTAAATGGTATATTATACCTCTATAATGTAAAATTCCTTTGGGTGAATTTGCCTAATATATTACCCAAGGTTTTTGTTTCCCTAAAAACTCATTGTTGAGTTTATGCACCATATATTGAATGACATCTAATTTACCTTTTGTGGAATCATAAGTTACTACCTATGTGGTATAAGCATTAATTGGGACTAAATCTAGATTCTAATTTTCTTGATTAGACACAAGTGTAAGATTATTCAAAAATCTTAGATTATGGTTTAGATCAACATGTGTTAGGTTGAATTGAGAGAATATATGGTTTTGAATATTAGCCATGACATTCTAATTGGCATATGGCTAGGGGTTATAATTGAGGATCTAATTTTCAATCAATATAAATGGCTTCATCATAATCATCTAGTAAATTATTTATATTCTGATCTTTGCATAGTAATACTATAGTCATTTAATCTATGGTGTTTTTATACATCTCAAGAGATAATATAACATCAAATTTTGTATTCATCATTCATGTAGCTAACATATTTTTTAATCTTGCATTGAAATATTTCATTCATTATTTGGGTTCCCTCTTTATACTATAAAAATGTGAGTATACTAGACTAGGGTTGATAACCTACCTAAATTATGCAACAAATATTTTTTGATAGGTTTCATGATGTAATTAATTTTTCTATAAGATTAAGGAACTAGTCATAGGTATCATATTTTAAGGTGAATGGTAACAGTCTACATATAACATCTTCATGAATTACATTCAATAATCTTAGATAAGTTTTGAATGTTTTCATATGTTCCTCTATAGTTCCTCCCCTAGAAGGAGAGAATGAAGGAAGATAATTCTTTATATTCCTAGGTAAATCATGGATGACACCATCTATAATTATGGTTGAACTAGATAACTAGGCCATAGTAAAACATTGACATTGGTTCCCTTTGGTTGGTGAATTTGGTTAAGTGAAAACTATAAGAGGGACACCTCTATTGTATATGGGTCTTTGATGAACCTATAAAGGTGATATTAACATGAAAAAAGAATCATAATTTCACCTTCTTAATCTTATTCGTGGATCTAGTGTACAAAACTCAAGTGAATTTTAACATGATTTATAGAATTATGCCCTCCTTATATCACTAGATAAAACCTATTGATGTGGATTTTATGCACACTAATAATTCTTATGAGAAGGTCCCTAACATTTTAGTATCAGTGAAAGATTCACTCTAATGCATGAGCTTCAAGGTTTAGATTTGTAAACAACCATTTGCTATAATAATGATATCATGAATGGATATTTACCTTATATGGTGTAGATACAACATATTTCTAACTCTCAATATTAAATTTACATGAGGTGGATGGGTGGATCTAAGCTAAAGTGAACAAGTCCAAAAAAAATAAAAGGAGGGAAAGGTAAGGTAGAAAAAAATGTTTCCTATGTTATTATTGGAGATTAAACCCTTTCAAGATAACTTACTATATTAGTCCAAGAACATGTCATAAACCAATGTTTGTTGTGTATTATCAAAAACCACAAAACACAAGAAAACATAATGAAGAGTTTAAGGAAATAATTATAGAATACCCAAATGATTTAATAATCAAATATATAAATAGTACCATATTTTCATGCATATCTATTACCATCAAAAAATTTTAAGTATGATATATACCCAAATAACTGATAATACTAAAAAAACATTCAATCTTATATTTGCATATAACCTACACTTATCCCACTACAAAATTATCAACTTAATGGAGATTACCCAATGAAATACATAAACTTAGAATAGAAAGAAAATTGACACAAAAAATATAAAATTCATATAAATTTTACTTTCTTAAATTTATTTCCAAAATTATCCTCAAATTAAAATAGCTACATGACATGCCTATATAAGTTTTGAATAGTATCACCTCATCCTCAAATATTGTCTAATTTTTTCAAATATTAAATAAGAGTATCTCTTAATATAATCATGTAGACTATGGATGTTTTAAATGGATGTAAATACAATTATTAATTTAAAACTTATGCTCATATATAATTATATAAATAACTCATTCAAAAATAAACTCAAATAGTCATGTTGTCATATCCAAAATCTAGTCCTGGGAATAATGTATGACATTAGGTTCCCATAAGAGATTTAGGTGATAATAAAGGACATATGTCCTCCCATTTTAGGATTTTTATTTGATAAATATATGTAATAAGACATAGGTATTTGTATCCATGATGTATCCTACTTGGAATGTGTCTCTAATAGATGCAACATTACCACCAAAGGCTCAATATCTAATTTGACAAAAGAAATTCTAGCTCACTTATCTAATCTATTTTAACATATTTAAATATTAGAGAGATAATGGGGTTTCATTTAAATAATTTATAAATGAGATGGGAAGGGTTTATTAAATTCAAAACAAACATAAAATATATGGTAAGTTAAGGTAAATAATAGTTTCCTTATTTGAAAAAGATGCCAATGATTTTATAACTAAGTGTATGCCCAACTACAACTATACCATTGTATGTTGAGTTATATAAAAGGATATAACTCTTAGTCACATATTAAGGGAGCATGGGAAAATAAAATGATGCTTAATTTTTAATTACTTAAAAAAATATAAACACATGAAGGGGGGTCTATAGTAATTTAACACATAGGATCCTCCAATCAATTTTGTAGCTTCAAATACATAGACTTGATGAGTGTTCTAAAATAAATGAGAAGGACCTAAAAAATAATTAAAATTGAATGAGAACATTCTTATGAAAACATTAATTTATCAATAGAGAGAATATTATCAATTCTCTAGTGTTAGTATCACTTCACAAAATAGTAATTAGTGGAGAAAATCCATGATTTCAAAATAGAGTTTGATAGAAAGCATTAAATAATATTAATTAAAAAGATTTTTATATACACAATGTTGACCCATCTACTATAATGAAAACTTAAATATATATGAGGATGGGATTCTTCTCCTAGTATCACTAGATTCCCATTCTTGGACATGATTGCCTCAAAGTCTTGTTGGCAATTTGGCCTCCCAAGGCAAAATGCCAACCCCTCTAACCAAAAACTGTTCATGGTACCCACTTAAGTCACTACATGATGATCTCCTAAATCATGATGTCTCATAATTAATTATTTAAGTCATTTAACACTCCTATATGTTTCATTGATTCTATTTGTGATCATAATATTTCTTTGATGTCTTCAGTCCTTAGGTGATGTTCTTGATCATATATCACTCATTGACTATCATATGAAGGTAGTGATTTTCAATGTCTTGTCATAGTGATGTATTAGTTTCAACTTGTGTTAAGTGTCCACATGGTGTGTGATTATGTTTATATGTCTTTGATAATGGATTGAAGTGATATTATGACCTAGAGTGTCTTAATAAAGATGGATAAAGATAGCAACTGATGACTCTCTATGATTTTTTTTGGTGTATTTGGTATATTCAAGTTTCGTACCTATTATAATCTTTGAAATTGTGGAAAATATATATATATATATATATATATATATATATATATATATATATATATATATATATATATATATATATATATATATATATATAAGACTCATTGAAACCTTTTAATAAGGCTATAAGCTAATCTTCATGATATGCATTAACAAATCTCCTTGTGAAATTATGTGTTGTCTAAAATAAAAGGTTTTGGCCTTTGAATGATAAATTTGGACCCTAAATGGCCACTAAATCATAAATAATACCTGTAATCACCTTCATGGTCATGACATTACTTTATTCAAATGGTTTTATACTTTGAAGATATTCCATCCAAGTGTCTAGAATAGTGTTATGCCCTCAACAGAGCTCCCATGTGCGAAATATACCCCCTTCTTTCTCTCAAATACTTATTAATTGTTTTAAGATGCCTTTTAACCTTTATTATTCCTCATTTTGTGCTTAAATGGTGTATCTAATATTGAAATGTGGAAAGATGCAAGAAAAAGAAGATTTTTCAGCTATTTTTGTAGGTTATACAGAAAGGTATAGACTTTTCCATATAGTGGAGGTCATGAGGTTAGATTTAGATTCATAATAGGTGTTTTAGTGAAGTTTCATGGAAATAAGGTTACATATGGTTATCTTAATATATCAATCTCTTTTACATCCCAAGAGATCCTTTTAGGTTTGTAGATGTTACAACCATGAGAGAGAATATCAAGATCTAAAATTTTGGGAAAAGGAGGGGAGACTAGATGGATTCAAATTTAGGGAATTTTTTCTTAGTTTGGATGTCTCTCCTTTATGAACAATACTTAACAAAGTAAAGCACTCACAATGCAGTCTTCATTCAGGCAGGGTATTGATTTTCTTTGTTTTCTCCTTTTCTGAGCATGGTGATAGAGAAATGAAAGTTTAAATAGATTTTTAGGAGTCTACTGCACCTTACCATATCATTATAGAACCTCATATCACATGTTTGAAGTATATATATCTGAAAAATACATACACTTCTAGGTCTATAGTCTACAATCAAGTTAGAATGGTTATATGGTTCATGGTGGCTTCAATATGTCAAAACATAGTAGGTGACTGTATGAAAGGTTTCATTCATGTCTATTTATCCTTATTCATGTTTATAAAACTTAATAAAATCATATGACATCATAAAAATCACTAATAAATATTCCAACACCATCATAATCTCATTTAGCATATGTTAAGGTCATTTGGAGAATCATAGGTTCCTTGTTTCACTATGTATTCTTCTTTGAGAGTCTCCAAAATATTATATATTATTAAGGCATATGATCATGCTCATCTAGGATTATTTAAGATTATTTTGAATATATATTCATGTGTCTTTTCAATCCCTGATATTTCATTCCATCTTCATAGTGTTATCACTACCATTCACCATTATATAAGCTTATCAATCCATCTCCATTGTTAGTTTTTATATTCCATTATCATCATATCACTATTTATCCATATTCACAACATAAATCTAATGTTATTATATCTCTTAGGTTTTTAAGGATCACCATGGTTATGGAAATGAGTTATAAATCCTTAAACCCTGCTAAAGGAGAAGATCTTCACCTACAAACAAGGTCATAATAAAATTAGTCTATCTATAGTATTTGAGAAGGTATGTTGAGTCAAGGTCTATGGAATTAATTTTTTCACTCTAATTAGGTTTTAAAATCATCATAATTCATGATTATGACCTTATCAAGGTCTTCTAGCATCCAATTTTCACATCTATCCATATAGACTTCATAAACATTCACCTATATTGATATGATTATCATAATGTTCAGTGATATAGGTGAACTCAGAGTGACATTGTGATTAATACATGATATATGGATCATGGAAAAAATGATAATGGAAATAAACTATTGGTTTAAATTTTTAGTAGAGTCAAGGGCTTGATGAAGAGGCTTGGTAACCTACATAGTCAAAAGTGACCTATAGTCCCTGGCTTGTAAGGTCCTTATTTTGATCAAAATAACATCAAATTAGCATAAAAACTAAGATAATGTAGTAAAATTTCTAAAAATATCTCTCATTTTATTAATATAGATCATAAAAAAGATGAATATCATCTAATTCACTTATTAAATTATTGATAGTCATAAGAATCAATAAGTTGCACCAATAACTCTAAAGTGTCATCTACAGGTGACCTAAAAGAAAGAGAGTGAGTGTCTAATCTAGATAAGGAGTTAGAGATGTTGGTAAATGTTGAGATCCTAGATATATATCCAATAAATATTCAATTTTTTTATAAGATAGGGTCAGTTCTAAATGCTAAGCATAGTCAAATGACGCTAATAGGTAGCCTATAGTCCTACTTGGAATGTCAAATCATTCTCAGACCTAAACAAAGAAAAAAAGATAAGTGAGATAGGTTTGAAGATTATTTAAATATTAAAAACTATTTAAAGTATCAAGAAAGGTAAAAATATTAATGATAAGTGTATTGGACCTAAAGGACACAACTAACATACATCTACAGCCAATCTTAAGAGACACAATCAATGCCTAAAAGGTAGTCTTGAGAATTTTGAGGTTTTAAAGCTTATATAGGGGTAATTAAGTCTTAAAATTTAGTAAATATTATTATTGTTTATAATTCAAGATTTTCATCTTATTTTAAGGGTTATATAATTAATGAGAACATTCACTATTTTATCTCATATCTTCCCTATTCTTCTAGCAGTCTATGATGAGACCAAGTAGTCATTTGGGAGGTTTGAGGACAAGAAAATTATATGGAACTTTATAAATTGTTTTAACACAATAAAATATGTCAATAAAGGTTTTTATATGATTTTTTAGGTATAAAATAGTCATGTTACTGGTTAAAATTTCCTTGAGGGCTAGCTAAAGAAGATAAACCTACATAGGTATGTATTCATGAATTAGGACATCTAAGAGTCAAAGTGATTGATAGAGGGATAAATATATCAGAGGGAAGGAAAGATAAGTTAAACATGTTTTTTATAATAATTAAAACATCAATTTTAATGGAGGATCACTTAATTAAGAATTATGCTTGCCTAGCTCTATTAGGCCTAATAGACCTAAGCAAGCATATATACACAAACTCTAAGCATTTGATTTTGAGTTGACCTAAGGATGTAAACGCATGAGAAAATAATATAAAGGAAATGATATGGTATTGAAATTTTAAAAATATTATATTTTTAACAAGTAAATTCTTAATTCACCCATCAAGGTTTCATAGACTTGAATGTGTACAACCCTAGGGTAGAAGAATGAAGGGTGTACAGATCATAAAGTGATTAGAGTCTCAAACTAAGGAATTTTATCACTCCTAGAACATGATAAATAGATTTAAAACTACATAAAACATGTCTTATAAATATTAATAACCTTTTGGACCTCTATCTTCCCTAAACACATATATTTCAAGTAGAGTAAGCTACATGCAACCACTTGAAGTAGAGGAACATAGTAGGGTTTCAAGCATCTAAGGGTAGTTTTAAAAGGCTGAAATCAGTTTATAAGTATGTATTATAATAATTTTGAATTACTCCAATTCACCATAGGTCACTTGGACTTCAAAACTTAGTAAAGGCTAATCAGACTTAAAACCCTGTCTTAGGCCTAAAAGGTCCACACCACCATGAGACAACTCTTAGAGTTTATTGAGAAAAAAATGACACTATGATAAGTTATAATATTTATTTTATGTCTAGTGAGACAATTTTTAGTATATAATGTAAATAGAGGATCATTTTGGGTCTCAAGAACTAACTTAAACCACATAGTCATAGATATTCAAGTTGAGTTATCTGTTCAAGAGCTTGGATATCTCACCAAAAGAAGACTTGGGAAAAATGTTCATAGGATATTTTAGGCACCCATATTAAATTAATATCCATAGTGTAAATATTTGGTTTTATGGTCATATCTTTATGAACCATTGATAAGACTGATTGCTTGTACAAACTACCTGTAAAAGACTACAAGCACACTTCTTTACGTTCATATATTGATACACCTTTTGCATGGGAGATTAATATTGTAAGGAAATTTGAAGGGTATATGGAATATATATCAATGGAAATAAGTTTTGGTTTTGAGGTCTGTACTTTATGAACCATAATTAAGATGGTAGACTTCTAAAACCCTAATTAAACCCTAAGGTTGACCTAGTTTTTGAAAACTTGATGTTTTGGTACCCAAACACCCATGAATCACCTGATAAATGTTTGAATCATAAATTAAAATTAGAGAGGATCCTGAACATGTTACCATGATGTACATAAATATATGGACCTATCATAAAATAGTGTTTCTTGAGGAAAAATAGTAGAAAGAGAGGTACAAAGTAGATTAATAAGATGTCAATAATTATATGAGGAATTTTGACACTTGTTTTGTCTTATCAAGACATTAGATACCCAAAACCATGCCTATAAATTCCTCTGAGTCTCTTATAATTAGCCAATCTATAAAAGTGAAAGATAAGGTGACCTAGTCACCTAATTTGGCAAAGTTATAGGTGTTTATTTCTAAAGAATACCTATATCTTGATATGGGTCATTTTTTTGAGCCTAAATCTATCTTGTTTATAGTATCCTAATTTATCTTATAGGATTTCCATGGTTACTCAGGCATAAACACCATGTAACTAACCCTAGTGGCCTACTTGACCTATATGGTCAATAAAGAGGAATGAAAATGGTGTAGAGAGACTTGTGAGGGAGTTAATGTAAAGTATTTATGACATATAAATGATTATTTTAAGGATTCAAGTTTAATTTCAATAGACTTAATGGGGGAAGAGGTTAGTTGTTTAACTTGATCATATGCTCAAAAGGAGGAGTATGGACTTTTGTATAATTTATGATGACTTATTTCTACCTCATTCAAGTTATAAATACTAAATAAAAAGGTATTTTAACCAAATAGTGGTGTATCATGCTTGAATGAGGTTTAATATGTCAACCATATCTCCATTACCCCATCTCAACACTTAAAGAGTCAAAAAGAGTATCAAGGTATGGAGTGTCAATTGGAGGACTATTGTAACTGATTTTAACTATAATAATTAATTTAATATGATTATGGAAGACATTTTAATCTCTCCTCTGTATCACTCTCCTTCTCCTTCTCTCTTTATTTAGTTATATATTCAAGCAAAAAAGCCCTTAATTATCAATCCCTCTCTTGGGCATGAGGAAGATCTACTAAGATTGGCACTTTGTAACCTCTTAACATAATGCAAAGAAATATTTTTAAAAATATTTGATAAAAATTTAGTGTGTTTTATTGGTTTTATTTAAACATATGGTAGGCTTTCTCCCTTGGTAGGTCCTAATCTCGCATAGTTACTAGTAGATGATCTTATGCATGTCACATATAGTGTTTAAATGTTAAGTGGATGAGTTTTAAATGGAAATATTGATTGGTTAGTGCCTTGAATTAGGAATTTCACCATTTACCTTGTGTTCTAATCACTTATTTAAATCTTTAAGTGAAACACTTTTGCATAGGAGTCCTTGGATTTGTAAGATTTAGTGATTTGTATTGCTTACTAATGTTAGTTGAAGTCCAAATAGAGTGGATGAATGACTACATTAGGTACATCACCATAACTAGTATATATTTTACCTTAAGTTATTTTTATAACTCTTTTAACCCCCAAATCAAAGTAGGTTTTTGTAAAATGAGCCACAAAGTGATGTACCAAGGAGGCTAGCTGCATAATCTAGAGGTCTGTTCTAGTTATAAGGTCACCCATGACCTTTAGGGCATTCTCATGTTAGTCCATTTTTGAATTAAAATTGAACACTCTACTTCAATAGGGTAAAACATGGGTTGCTAACAAGTCTATTACAATTTATTCTAACATAATATTCCTCGTATCCCCATAATATATCCCTCTTTGACCACTAATAAAAATTACTTAGAATATGGCGGAAGATCACTTCCTAGTTTTTTGGGACATGCCTCTTTATATACTAGTGTGTCCACCACTAAATGAAACTCATAATACACCTTATAAAGGATCATAAGCAAATCTCAAAATATTACCTTAGCTTGGAGTAGGAACCTCTCATGAACCTAGAGTGGTACCTCAAAGGAAACCTTCACTTTGAACACATACATGATGTCAACCATTTACTAGGTTTCTAGCTATATAATTTATTTGGCCCCATGCTTATTGGTTTTCCCTATTTTCCTCTACATGACTTACATGGATTGGGTGAGGTGAACTTTGAGTTCCTCTTTATCTAATAAGGCACCATTTGGGTAGAATAAACTATCTATGTTGATCTATTTGAAATAGTTCAATATTATCTCCTTACTCCTCTCTAAAGGATCAATCACTATTTGCACTGTATCCAACCACTCCTTAATTGAATTCCTTATGCTCATGAAATAAGTCTAGTAGAGGTTTAGGTCCACTAATGGTATTAACTTAAGATTTAGGAATATGATATTATGAAGAACCATCATGATCTTCATGTACTTAATTCCCAGGTTGGAAACCCTTTCCAAATATGATTGAGTGCACTAGATGTGATGTTTGCTCATGAGAAAGGCTATAGTCACCTTTCCAAGAGTTATAAATAATTATGCAAGGGATTATAAAAATCAACCAATAATCTCTACCAATAAATTTTTCTCACCTATGACCTAATTTCTCTAACCTACTCTTTCATTTCTTCCATGAGATTCTCAAATAGCTCACTAGTAGCTCAGAGCACTAATATAGGGTCTTCTACCACTTTCTCCTCCCGACTAGGTGTCCTCAGTTTGGTGAGGGAGAAAAAGTCATGTGTAGTTCACCATACCACTATGTATCCTTCTTAAGTTAACCTCTATGTAATAACTCTCTTCATGTTCTTAGTTTCTCTATCAAATTCCCATCAGATCTTTGGGTCACCCTAATAAAGCATTTCTAGTCTTTATGTTTAATAAGATGCCTAAAAACTAGCCCAACTTCATCATGTGGTAACTCCCAAGATATTGGAAGAGGATGAAGTTGAGATGGTAAATGTAAAGTTATATGGTAGAGGCATAGGAGGAGGAATAATGGATGAATATGAAGGAATAAAGAAAGGAGTGGAGGGGGTGTGGGAGAAAAATGATGAAGGATAAAATGGGATCCCCATGAGAACAATTAGGTGAGCCACTAGTCCTAGGATATGTTAATCTATCGATAAATGGCACCTTGGAGTGGGGTGTTTAGTAAAATACAATAAATTAACTAGTTGAAATATAATCCTTGGGAACCCAAGGTGATAGAAAAGGAGGACTAGGGATAAATGGGAGGGGTAAGTTGAATAAAGAGATGAGAGGGAACTACCTTTTGATTTTTCTTAGGTCTTTTTCCTAGATCAGCTAGAGTGATGGTTATGGATGAAGGAGCCATGTTAGCAACTAGAACCTAAACTAGGGCATCATAAAAGTGACCATTATCTTCTTTTAGGGTATCATTCCCAACTCATCCTACACCATAGTAATTAAAGGAGACATGGTGGCAAGTGATTCCAAAGTAATGTTTGGATATATAAGATTATATATAGGTGATATAAATTTTAGAGTCACTTAAACTATCCATATGGGTGAAGTTATCACTAAGGTGGATAATGAAATAGTTGATGTGGGGACACTTGGAGGTGTTTGTGATGGAGGAGTGTCTAATGGATCAATTAATGTGTAAGCCATGATATATGTTATAATTGTAAAGATAAGATCAAATAGGATTTTATCCATCCCTAAAGTTACATAATATTCTTCAAATGACCTAGATAGTGTGGTGGGTGATGGACATACAACCAAAACTCCTCAAGACCCAAGGTGGTCTATGGGGATTCCTATTGGTGAAATCGATTGATCAAAGAGGGATTATGAAGTGAGAATTCTAAACATGGATAAATATAATTCTACATGAGATAATTTAGAATCATGCATAATAATTAGGGGAGTCCTCATTATAATAGGCTTGGTGAGAATAGGGAATCCTTGGGGTGGTCCCATGCATTATTGAGGGATGGTAGTAGTGGGGGAAGTAATATCTAGTGGCACCTCTTGTTGGTCCAAATTTGGACTGGTTTCAAGTATTTTATTGATGTTAAAATACATCACATGTGTTTTATGTGGTTGTGTGACCCATGGAAGTGGAAGTGGTAGAGTTGGAGTTGATACTAGGGGAGGTGATGCCTATGGAGGTCAAGGAATTAGGAACCCTTGTATGATTATCCTAAAGATTATGGGTGTCATTGATTGAACATATTTTCCCATGTAAATTATAAAAATACCTAAGGATAATTATGATAGACATGACTACATTTGAGGAGTCTATGGAGGAATTACCAAGATTTCTTCAAAGACCAGTCTAAATCAGGCTTGATTTCCTTTGTTTTTCACTAGTTCCACCCATGTTGGTACTTTTATTATATTAGTTGGGTTGATATAAATATCATCATCCTCATGAGGATCATGGTAATATTTTATATTGATTTGGGCCACATTATTTTCCACATGGGTGTTGATAACCCCATAGGGATCCTATTTTTTATGAGCTACCCTTCCCAAGGTGTAGGATTTTAAATTATTTTCCATATTCTATAGTGAAAGCATATTATTATATTCATGATGGTGAATGAAAATATGGAAATATGGACATAACTTATATTAGTGATCAAGTGAGTAAGCCATGACACCCTTAAAAAATTGATGATCAATATCTTACTCTACAAGGTGATATAATATGTTATAAGGCAAGAGGAGGGGAATTTTTGGATGACCTCCACCTAGATGATAAGGTCATCCTTATAGTAATAGTGGGCACATATTGTTACTATCATCCTCCTTATCTCATCTAACAGCCATGCCACAAGTATCTCATTAATTACCATGTATACCATGGGGTATAAGGTCCTGCAAATGTTATAGATTAGATTCTTATAGTGGTACACGTACAACTTATAAAAACCCACATGAACAATAGAGTTAGAATGTGTCCATAGTGAAAACATAAAAATAATTAAACATTATGGTGGCATATATTATGTCCATAATACATCTCATCATATAAAATTTCCCACCTCCTTTTTCCTCATTGACACCTTAGACCAGGTTAAAATTAATGAGGCTTCAAAGGTCTATGACTTAGTTTTATTTGAGGATGATGCTCAAGGGGATACCAAAGGATTTTTATATGTAAAATAAATTCAATAAGATGATCCCAACATTAACTCTTTTTTAAAATCTCAAAATAGTGTTTGAGTTGATATTGTCCTTCTTGACCCACTTGTTAGGGTTAAAAACCTAGTCTTGGATAAATTCATATATTTCATGTGTATCAGTTCATGTGTCAACTAAATTATAACTATAAACTAGAGTTTACTATAATATATCATAGTACTACTTGAAATAAATTTTGGAAATGTCCATAGTTTTATTTTGGGACCCCATAGAGCATACCAAGTTTTGGGTAGCATATTGAATGCACATGGAATTTCATACCATCTTCTTAAAGATATTAGCACATAAGAATACTTTTGGCTTGGTATAAACCTTGTGCAATCCTTAATTTTAAAGACTTGTGAGTGTGTCAAGTAAATATATCTCCTCATCATCATCTGATGTTGTATTTTGTACATTTCAGTTGCCATGAATACTTTGTTTTAATGCTAGAAATGGTTTAGGTCCATTGAGAAGATGGTATTTTAGAATTCAAGCTCAGGTTTGGCATTGGAATATGATGTGGTCATGGTTGAGAATAAAGATTTGCTTAACATAGAATTATGGGCATAAGGTAAGAACTAAAAACTTGAGAAAATTTTGAAGGCAAGTATTCTCTAGAGTTTGTGGACTTATACAGCTCCACAAAGCTCTCCTATATTAATGGAATTTGGAGGTACACCTTGCACAAATTTAAATTTGAGTTGGTGTCAAAATCCACTCAAGTTTTTTTTTGATATATGATTAACTCAAAGAATTTTGAAAATGCACTCCTAGTTTAGATTTTGTGATGGTGATGGAATGTTGATAAGTTTTTGAATCAGAGCTTAGTTACCAAAATTGATTAATTTAAGGGTGTGATAGGCACATGCCTACTTTATCCCCTATGCCAACTCAGTTATCCTCTAATTAGGCCACATGTCTTCTATTGGTTAGGTATTTTTCTAAGGGATATGCTAGCTAGACTTAGCATGGGTGTCACTCTATTACCCTTTTATGTACTAGAGTCAACCATTTAGACTTATCAATCACACATAGTGATTTACTATCAGCATATGGCTCAACATGTTCCATTATTTTCATTTTTAAGGCCACTTTAAATCATTTTTCCATTTATTATACAAAATTTACACATGGGAGTTTGTGATTGGGCATGTTTTATAACTGTACTTAATTTATATCTCAATCAAGATGATCTGAGCCCTTTTTATCATTTTCTATAGAAGTGACACATGGTGGTCTATGGTTGGTTAGGATCTTTTGGGGATCTAAAATCTATGATGCCTCTAAAAGATTGATATGTTTGACAAGTTCCACATGGCATCTTATCATTCTTTGGGATCTCTTAGCCCTCTTATATATCTAACTCCTTTGGGAGACTAGTAAGTCTGATAGGTTTAATAGAGCACCTTTTCATTTTTTGGACTCTCTTAGGGCCTTGACAACTCTGATGCCTCTAGGATATGTCAATGATTTGGCCTCCATGGCAAAATTTAAACCCCTATAATAAAAATAAACTTCTTCATAAGAACCCTCCAAGCCTATACATGGTGGTCTATGTGACTTGTAATGTCCTCTTTTGGTCTCATTTTAACACTTTTAACACTATTTAAGGTTTCATGGTATATGCTAGACATTGCTAGAGGGATCATCATATGATAACGTATTTTGTATATTTGGATAATATACTAAGTTTTCATGGTGGTCTTAGGGTGAGTAGAGGGTTTTAAAGTTCCTTTTAAGGCCTAGATAATGTTCAAAACTTTTTTTGACAAAATTAAGGTAGTTTATTAGAAATTAAGGTTTTTAGAGAGATTAAGATTCTTGATTTCATAATATTTCTACTTGTTTTAAGATAATTCTTGTGATAGGAGATTTTTCATCATGTTGTAGGGGTATCTAAGAAATTTTTTGAGTCTTGACATGTTGACTCATTATGTATTCAAGTTCATTCTCCATATTTTATCTATCAATCATGTTTCAAACCTAAATAAACCCCTAAGGTCATCAAAAGGTTTTCAAACAAGCTATGTGAGCTAACTTTCCTATTATAAGCCTCTTTAAAAGGGTATGTTTAATGTTACATTGCAATTAATGGTCTTAAAAGGTATACATATCCATCATAATGTCATTTTATAATGGTTTTATATGCAAATATTCTCCTATTAAGACTCAAATAGTTTTCATCCTTCAAAAGGGGTTCCCACACATTGAAAATGACTCTCCAGCTTCTCTCTACCCATGAAACCTATTTTAAACTCAAATTTGTATCCTACTGTCACTCCCTCTACCTATAATGGCTTCTCAAATATTTATACGTTAAAAAATGTAGAAATAAGGTGTTTATATTTATTTATAGTCTTATATAGATCAATATGATCAGGTCGGTACATAGGAAGGATAGACATTTCATAAGGGTTCATGGAAGGTATCTTAGAGGAATTTCATGACCTAAATATGCAAGGAAAGGTAGTAAAGCTAGTTAAATTTGATCATAATCTTGAAACTATCACAAGGGATAGATTGGGTTGCATAGTATAATCCATATAAAGGGTATGATAGCCCAAGCTCTTAGCTAGAGATGGGGCCCCTATTGGGCTTGTAATTAGTGGAATTGGTTCTTAGTATAGACACTTTAAATTGAACACTTTGTGTCAATTTTAATCATCTATAATCATCCCTATTTTCCACTAATTATAATTTATCATCACTATTCATGGTTTACTATTCATATCTTTATTAAGTTAATCAATCCAAATTAATTAACTAGTGATTAGGGATGATTAAAATCAACACAAAATGTTCAATATTAGTGTTTACACTAAGAACCAATGCCACTAATTAGTATCTTTATTAAGTTAATTAATCTGAATTAACTAATCATTCCTTAATAA
>JARHVA010005442.1:75000-87500 GCA_037957365.1 Torreya grandis
TTCCATTATCCAATTAGACCATTTATCCCATTCGTACCCTTTTTAACCTTTCCTAGAAACACTCTTTTTCAAATATGCTATAAAGACATCTTGTTTAGAGGTTTGAATGAAGCAAAATCAACAACCAATGAAGATTAAAACAAGAACATTATAGTTCATAATACCAAAAAGATTATAATAAAGTAGTTATTATGATTAGGTATTGTTAGACAAAAAAGGGTCTAAATTATGCATATTATAATATTCTTTTGAGTTGAGATGCTAAAAAATCAAAAATATCAAAAAATCAAAAAAGAAAGAGAAATAATTCATCTAACGGTGAAAACCATGCCTATGGCACCTTGGACAAGTACCATGATAAAATAAGGTTTCTTGTGTCATGTGTAAATAATTATTGTCTACAAATATATTGATACTTGGGGGTAACCCTATTTAAACTATAGACTATTATGTTTAATCCATAGTGGCCATTATCATTCCATTACCATTGAAAACCATTTTAGCCATTTAATTTTATTCAATGTAACCCATCTTATTGTGACCATTAGTATTCCCATATTGACCTTGTTACAAAAATAAAAAGTATATTAAACCCTATTTGGGAAACATATTTGGCCTATTATTTGTGTGATAATTTGATGACTAGACACATTTGGTTCTCACATGACATGGCCCTTGGAAATTCTCAGTCCTTTACCTCATTGTGATTCATTATTATTCAACATTTTCCAAATCCTATGCTATTTATTTTATCATGTACCATTCATAATTTCCACCCTAGTATTGATCAGTAGTTCAAACCCTATGGGTTGAACTACATTGACCTAAGGTCCCATTGAACTATGTAGGAAATGATTAATATTCGAGGTCAGCTCGGTCACCCCTTATCTTAGGCTCTTGCCATTTTGTAAGTTAATTAGTTTATTGATATGTATTTTGAACCCTATGGGTTGAACTACATTGATATGAGGTCCATTTTAAAGATGTAGGCAGTTCTAAATTTTTATGGTCAGTTTAGTCACCACTTATCCTAGGCTCTTACCCTTTTTTAATCTATTTTAATCTATTGATTCATAGGTCAAACCATATGGGTGGAAATATATTAACCTAAGGTCCATTTGGATTGTGTAGGCAGTGCTCAATTTTTGAGTTCAGCTTGGTCAACTATTATCCTAGGCTCTTTCCCTTTTGCAATCTATTGTAAGCTATTGATTATGTAGTTTGAACCCTATGGGTGGAACTACTTTGATCTAAGCTCTATTTGGGCTATGTAGATAGTGCTCAATTTATGAGTCCATCTCAATCACCCCTTATCCCAGTCTCTTTCCATTTTGAAACATATTTTAAGATATTTATTTGTAGATCAAATCCTATGGGTGAAACTACATTGACCTGAGGTCTATTTGGACTATGTAGGCAATGCTCAATTTATGATGTTAGTTTAATCACCTCTTTTCCCATGTTGTCACCATTTTGTGAGTAACCTAAGTTGCACTCTTATTTTTTTATGAGTTAAAACACTTTTCATATCATAATACTTCATTGATTTGAGATGCCAAAAATAAAAATAAATCAAATATTATAAAAATACTAAAAATCATAATAGGCTTATAATCTCCATAGGAGATATAAAGCCACAAAATTTAAAAGAAAACATTTGTCTTGTTCTAAATCTATTCATAATCCTTAATCCATTCCTTTTATAGTCCTAAACCATTTTTGGGATGTGTCCTTCCAAAAAATTTCCTAATAAGGAAAATTCATTATTGGTTCTAATTATTTTTGTCACCAATCACCTAGTGGTGTGGCCTTCCATTGCATGTATCCTTACTTGGGGACACCATCCATTTATAATTATAATTGATGCCTCATGCATGAATTTAGACATGGTTAAAAAACAAGATGCTTTATATTAATTTTATTTTCAATTTTGTGTGTGTGTGTGTCTTTCCTTGGTTATTTCATTTTTTATTATTGCCTCAACTTAGTCCATTATGCTAATAGGGTCACCATCATGTGCTTCATATCACATAGTTGTACTTGAGTCAATCCATTAGCATTTTCTAATATTATCATCATGGTTTTTAATGATTGGTGTGTTGTTATCGATTGTCTATTGGATTAGGAGTCATTCCTTATGCACATTACATCCAAGTCATCATGGTGTTTTATATCACAGTGCATGTTATTTCATGTTATATTAAAAATCTAGATATGGGAGTCTATTCAGTAATGTTGCAGTGCAAAATCTCCTTGTTCACTAAATCTCCATCAACTATACCATATGGATACTTTATATGCTCATCATGATATATCTAAGCATATACAATAGTCAGGGTCATTTTATTAAAAAAATTATAATCCCATCACATCATTATTCAATAATTATATTGATCTTTTGAATATAATTTATGTTTTCACTTTTACTATTCATAGGTGCATATATATTTTTTGTTTCTTAATTTTTGAAAAGTCATTATACCATTTTACCTATATTTGCATCATTCCTCTCATTTTTAATTTGTGTGGTAGGTTAAATCCTTGAGTTATGCTTGACAATTAATTAGTTAAACATTTGTATCATTTAATAATGATGTATTTTCTACCAGGGAAAATCATTTAGACCTATCACATATTACATCTACTCTATTGGGGTAATTTTTTCTATATTTATACCATCATCTTCAGTTACCTATACCTACATTTTTCCATATCATGTAAAATTCTTCTAATTCCAAGCCCACATATTTTTACCCTATTTGGAGTTGGTTAAAGTGTGCCTTGTGTTTTGGGATGCATCCTTCCCACTTCTCCCAACCTTGGGGACAATTTTATCTACTATTCATAACCATTAAGATCAAAGTATGCAAGCAGTAGCTCATTTCGATTAATATTATCTATGAGTTAAGTTCACTATTCTTATTCCTCTCTTTTTTGAGTGCCCATCCACATCCTACATTCCCTCTTAAGGGGGTATCATAGGTTAATAATTCTTTCTTCATTTAATATTTTAATGATTGTTTCATTATTTTAGAATTAATTAATTCAATTATGTCTCGTAATGACTTCTAAAATAGGGGCAATATGTAGACAATAAAAATCAACCATTTTGTGTTGATTTCAATCATCCTTAATCATCCCTATTTTTCTCTAATTATAATTCAACATCACTATTCATAGTTTACTATTCACATCTTTATTAAGTTAACTAATCTAAATTAATTAACTAATCTTTCCTTAGTAGAAAATTCCATGTATTTTGAATATTAAAAATTTCTATAAATCTAAAAATCTAATTATCCTCACCTCATGAGGTCATCTTCCACTCCATTTACCTTTCAAAATTTTCAAATATACCCTAGGCCCTTCTTATCCCCCATCATTGGAATTTTATAATATTATCTTCTCATATTTCCAATTTAATAATACACCTCATTTTGTACTCAATCTCACTTTCTAAATTTATATTATATCTTCCTCTCAAATTAATTTTATATTCATTTAAGCATCCCACATGTTCTCCACTCAATTTTTTAATTCAAGATTCCCATTTTCAATTAAAAATTATATTTTATTTTCATCCCTTGATTCTCATCTTAATATGGATGGTTCATGTTCATTTCAAAATTCTATAAATTAGAGGTTCATCCTCCAATTTAGAAAATATTCTCTATTCTTAACTTACTATGTAAGAATCATTATAGGAGCTTCAAACTTCCTCACCATTTTAATCATGCCAAGCCACAAAAATCAAGATGAACAATGAGAGATGTTTCCCAAAAGGAACTAGCATTTACAAAGACTTCTAGTTCACAAGTCGAGCTCAACATATTAATTTTCAAGCATATCTTTAAAGGAGGTAAGATTGTTGTTTTATCTTTCCAATTTCATTGCATGTTTGATTATCATAGCTCAACATAGGGATTAGATTTTAGAATTTATGTCTTCCATTTTTTTTAATTCATTCACTAAAAATTGACTAATCTCTCTTATATTTTGGATCTACACTTAGATCCAACCCTTGATATTTATTAATAATTACTAAGACCTCAAGGTGGTTTTAATCCCCTTACAAACCCCACAGGCCATAATACAAGTAGATTCATCAAATGTTTAATCATATTTTGATGGCTCAAGCATAGATGAGGGTATTTTTATGGCATATAATTTCACCCTTATGGGAGAGTTTTTTAGGCTCTCTTACTCCCAGACACAATATTAGAATAGCCTTAGGTTTTGTGTATCCTATAGTGAGTTTGAACCTCTAGAGAATGTCAACTTCCTCTTGATGGATCATTTAAACTAATGTAACTACTTTTAAAAGGGTTAGAGAGGGTTAAGGGTTAATAAGAGAGATAAAATGGTGATGCATCAAATTAAATGGGGGCTCACATAAAGATGAAATAAACACTGATGAAGCATAAAATAATTCTAGATCACACAATCTCATAGACTAGCCAATTGCATAAGTGTTTCATAAAATAGGCCCACAATAAATGAATTAAGTGAGGATGAATTATAAGATTCACTCCAAGACTATATTATTGGTGGAAAGAGCATCTGTTTAGACCTAAAAATAACTTGAAAACACCTAAAAATAGGCATGAAATAAGGACAATGGATATGGAAGAAACTCCTTCGTAATGCCATCATACACAAGCTTGTTAAACACAATTTAGAGGTAAGAGATATGTAGAGAAAGTATTTATTAATTAAATATTTATTTCATACAAATTTTAATAGGGTCTATCCTTATCAAATGAGATTCTTCTTCTCTTTAAAATTGAGAGAGTGTCTTCTTTCAAAATTGAGAGTCCTATCTCCAATTAGAGAGAGAGCCTCTACAATAAGGAAAAAATGGGAGATGTAGGATAAAGGGGAATAGAGAGAATAATAATCCAATAAGAATCAATAAAAGGACCACCACCACCTTTCAATGAATTCCCAACCACATTTTTATCAAATTAGGACTAATCTTCCATCAACAAAATAACTTTAATTTGTCTGAATATCCTTTAGGCCTTCTCATTGGTTTAAAAACACACTGGAAGATAAGAATCTACTGAGGATGATGAGTCATGATCCTACCAAGAAGAAAAAATATTTTGATGCTATAAAAATGTATTAAATTTTCCACTTATACTTTCCAAAAACTAAATTCTTCTCCTTATAACTCTATGCCATCTTTCACTGGCCCTATATAAAAGACAAAATATTCATATGCATGGACCTAATAGAGTAATGAATATGTCTACTTTAAGTGGTTTTAGGTAAATTTTTATCAAGGATATGACCATGTCTAAAGATAAGCCACTTATTTTCATAATCACAACTTTTATCCTACTTCAAACCATGAATATAGATCTACTATAGATTAAAACCAATCCATTTATTAGTTTTCATATAGTCATCATTTCAATGAAGATATTCCATATACTAAGACTCGTGCTTTATCTTCATTAGTTTTAAATAAACTTATTCTACCTTTGAACATTATTAAATCCAATAACTCATCATATGCATGGATCCCCCTTCAAAATTCAATGGATACAGTCAAGGAAATGCATTATGACCTCAAAAAACAAGTCGTGCAAGTTCTAAATCTTCATACTAAAGTCCTAGATTGAGCTTTAATGGAGGTATTTGAATTTCAAATATCTTCTTTGGCTTGACTTGAATCATATATGGATCTAAACTTTATGTATTCACCCATTAGGGTCCACAAAATCTTGTTGCCATCTTGTGCCTCTTGGAACTTGATTGAATTTGCTCCATCAATATTTGACTTTAGCTTCCTAAATTGTGTCACTTGACAACCCCATGATCAATCTATGTATCTTACTACCAATATTCATCTAGTTATTAATTTTTCACCATGTGGTATCCTCACATGAAATTTAGGCTCATTAACTTTTTGACCTGATTCATGTCATCAATCTCCTTTCCATGGTTGAATGCATTCCATCAATCTCTAATTTGTTTTATCAAATGCTCATCATTGATTTTTTAATCAATCATGATTGTGAAACATTATATCCCTACATTCCTCTTTAGGATCTTTTGACTTATTAACCTTGAGCTCTTAATTGATCTTGATTTATATGATTTAACTCATGTTGTTGATCTTGATGGTCTCACTGAATCAAACCATTATCCACATACTACTGATCTATGCTTCAATCAATAAATATTTTGACATTTATTAATTCTACATTCACTCTCAAGATCCTTTTAATATTTTTTAATTCAAACAATTATTTCTTGTGGCTTTAACTTGATGTCCCTAGGCATGTCCCATAGTACTAGATCATTTTTGAAAGTTTGTATCTTGAGATAAAATATAAATCAAGACACCAAATTTTTATGAAGTTACCTTAGCATAAAATATATAATATCCATGTGATCCTTTAGATTTAAGAGGCCTCTTAAGTAAATTTATTAAATGCATGACTAGACTGACCTACTATGCAATAAATTAGTTGCCTTGTCCTATCCACTAGGCTCATGGGGTCACAAGTCTTTCCTTACATATAATATGAGATTGATACAAGGCTTCCATTTATAAAAAAATAATTCCTCTTAAATAAACAAGAGTAACAAAAATAAAACAAATAATGTGCTCAAGGCACTTATGGAATGGAAACACATAATTGAAAAGAATGTCCACAAGACACTTAGAGGAAAACATAAAAATATACTATAATATATAGAATGGTTGAAAAATATTTTAATAACAAGGATTAAAATGAATGACATTTACTAGGATGAGCAATACCCCTCCATCTAGTTAGGAAAATTGAAAATAATTATGTTGTTTGCATCTATAGATAAAGTAAGGTCTAATCCACAAGTTGTCAAACTTGGTATGGTTTTTTGGTTTGGCATTATTTGAATCCCACTTGAGGACTAGATCCCCTTATTTTAACTACATTTATATGGCTCTCTTGTCAAATTAATTATTGACTTGAGCTTGATTTGACTCTAGTGTCTTCATTTCAAGGTCCCTCATTTCTTCAAGCTCTATGAGATTTGTCATCCTCATACTCATAGGCTCACTCTATATCAACTCAAGATGATGAGATAAATCCAAGGTAGGTATTTAAAGAGAGATGGGAAATTTGTCTTCCATCCCATATAAAATAACATATGGTAAATTACAAATGGAAACTTTTGGAGTCACTCTACAATCACATAAGGTTATCCTTATCTTTGTGTGTAATACTCTATGATTCTCTTCCATAGTCCTCTTAATAATCTTTATGAAGTTATAATTTGTGGATTCTACTATTCCATTGTCGTGGGGGTAATAATTTGATGATTTACTAATTTATATGCCTATTTTAAGTTCCCCATCACTTGTCTTTATGCCAACAAATGCTAAGGCATTATCTATAATTATTGTGTCTGGTACACCAAACCTTGTTACTATGATATCATAGAAGTCCAACACTATTGTTTCATTAGATTATTTTAGGGAAATTACTTCCACCCACTTGGTGAAGTAGCTAGTATTATTGATTACCCATTTGTTTCCTCCACTAGAAGGTAGATTGATCATTCATACGAAGTCTAAACCCCACTACATGAAGGGATACTCTACCTAGATTGGGTTGAGAGAGAGGGCTACCAATATTTATTTACCTATAAGGAGAGCACACTTTTGACATTTTTTTACCCATGTATATGCATACTTGAAGAGGTTGGGCCAATAATAACCATCTCTCATCACTTTTACTATTGTAGTCTTTGGGCCAAAATGGCCTCTTGTAGGCCCATCATGAAATTATTCTAAGATATTTGTCACTTGGTCATTATCAATGAATGTAAGAATCACTTCATTTTGGCCCTTTCTAAATAAGACCCCTTTAACCAATGCATAAGGTATTTATTGCATTATAAAACACCTTCTCTTTACCCTATCCATACCTTGTGGGTACTCATATGTTATCAATAAATGTGTCATATCTTAGATCCAGCTAGTGTGAGGTGGAGGTGCATCTATTTATGAGTTGTTTTGTGTCACCAAAACAATTTATTTATCTTTATGAATTTCATTAAGCATATGATCACATAAACCTTTGCCTCTAACTATATTAGTGACCTTGATCTTGACATCATATTCCATGACCTTAGTAATCTACACAACTCTCTTCTTACTCAAGTCCTTGTTAATAAGGAAGTCCCTCACTCTAGGATGAGACACCATTTTATATATATATATATATATATATATATATATTTCCATTAGATAGAAATTGTCCAAATGTTTATAGGATTCTCAAATATATAAGAACTTGATTTTCTATAAAAGTATACCTTACCTCATATCCCTCTAGCCCTTGATTGAAAAAACCTATTGGCTACTCAAGTCCTTTACCATTCTTCTAAATCATCAAAGTTGATATATTATCAATACTAGAAAATGCATACAATATGAAATCACTTGAGAAATCAAGGTTCATGAGTGAGGGTGCTTGGGTAATGGATTCTTTTATATAATTGAATGTTACTTAACCTTCATTTAACCATGTGAACACTTGGTTCTTCTTCAACATGGTAGTGATGGTTTTAACCATGTTGGCAAAACCAATTATAAACCTCATCAAAAAGTTTATTTTCCCAAAGAAACTCTAGAGTCCCTTCTTATGTTTGGGTAAAGATAACACTAAGATGGCATGTATTCTATCAAGATGAATGGATAATCCCTATTTTGAGAAAATATATCCCAAGATTTTTTCGTCATGAACAAGAAACACATTTATTTGTATTTAAAGAGATCCCATATTTTCTGCATCTCTTAAAAATCATTCTTAGGTGATCCAAGTGCTCACTAGACTTCTTAGAGAAGATTATTATGTCATCTAAGTAGACCATCACCATATAATCTAGAAATCCTTGGAAAGCCATGTCCATGGATCTTGGGAAAGTTATCCCAACATTTGATAAGCCAAAAGGCATCTTTTGATAAGCATATGTGCCCCACTTTGTGGTGAAAGCAATCTTGTATTAGTCTTCTTCTCTTACCAGCACCTAGTTGTATCTTGAATACCCATCCAAAAGAGAGAAGTGTTATGAACCAACAACTATCTAAAATAGTTGTTCCATGTATGGTAAGTGATAATGATCTTTCAAGGATATCCTATTTAGGTCTTTGAAATCAATACACACTCTGATCTCCCCATTCTTCTTCCTTATAGGTACTAGGTTGGCTACCCATGACGAGTTTTTGATAAGAAATATGATATTAGATTCAATAAATTTAGCTAGTTGTTTCCTCGTAAGCTCTTCAATTTTGGGGTTGATATGTCTTTGCTTCTACGAAAAATATTGGCATCAACATTTAATTCTATAGTGTGGTGTGCTAGCTTGGGATCAAAGCCTTTGAGATCAATGTATTCCCAAGCAAATATGTCTACATATTATTTATAAATCTCAATGAAATTATGCCTTTCAACCTCATTTCTTACCTTTCCAATCTCTAGGAACTTGTCTTTTAGGATAAAAACTCTTTAATAGTTCTCCTTATTAGTTGACATCACTAGTTTATCTTTCCTCATTTGATCTCCTTCATGGAAAAGACCTTCAAGGGTGACCAGGCCTATAAGAATTTTATTAGATGTAAGCTAAATAGTTTGATCTCCATAGTAATCTTGGAATTTACCTTGGTTCATTAAGGAAAACTTTGATTCCTACTATAAGAAATAATAAATCTTCTTATCACTATCAAAGACCTACCAATGAGATTCATTATCTAGCACTGAGGGTCTTACTACCACTCTAACACATGGCTATACTTTAGACTTTTTCAATTCATTTGGGAAGTCAAATCAAGCTTCCATAGCTATCAACCTATCAACATGTTGGTTTTTGTTCCTTAGCACTACTTGGATGTTTAAGGCCTCAAAGTCCCTAAGAATTTCCCCCACTCTATATTTGTAGGATCTCATCAAGGGGTTATTTATTATATTTTATATTCTAACCTGATGCACTATCATCTCACTATCTCCATATACTTATAACTTCTTGATTCCCCTATTACTAGCCCATCAAATAGCATGGATAAGGTCTTCATACTAAGCTTCATTGTAAGAGAAAATAAATTGGAATATATAAGAAGATAAGTACTTACTATTCGAGGGAAATATTACCATTTCACTTACACCTACTCCATGTTTTCTCCTTGAACCATAAAATAAATTTTTCCATAAACCACTAGGATCTTTTTGTGGCCTAGTTAGGGATGGCATGGATTCAATCTCCTCATGCAAGTAATAGACTCCCATGTCTCTTTTTTCAATGCCTTTCAAAGGGTTAATTAGCTAATTTTTAGTCTATAACTCTTCCAAGAACATATCAAGTATCTCCTTAGGATGAGTGTTTATTTCTTGACCATCAAGGTGTTCATATTCATCTAGGATGGTGTAATTGATGTTTGAGTTATCTGGCCCATAAGAATATATGTGAAATTATAAATAGGCTTAGCTTTAAATGATACCTTGGTCCCATAACTTATCCTAAAATACATGTAAGACCAATTTACTGCTAGATAACCCCTAATTTGTTTTGTGAAGTATCTATATAATAGATCAAAATGAGGAGGCACATCTTGAGCCACTAAAACACTAAGACAAGCATGTAGGGTTAAGTTGAGACCTATGATAATGCTAAATGGTATGGTAGAATATCCATCAAGATGAAAAAATTACTAAGATTATAGTTCATATTCTAAACCAAGTTGATCTAATATTGACTTTAACATCACTAAAGTACTTACTCCACTAACTACCATGTAGTTATGTAATAAGGAGTCACCAATGATCATATAAATGTATAATGGAATATATTTGACCACCTTATTTTGGTACCCTTAATTAGGTCCTTTGGTTTCATTAGTGATAACCACATTTTCATTACTTGGTAGCTTGTCTAAAGCATTGATCTTTAACAAAAATTCTTGAAGGATATCCACCTGACTAGGCATAGAAAGCATGTCCCACATTGGCACACTCACTTCTTCATTTGTTCACAAATGTTGATGGGCAAGCCACCAACCTTTGCTTGTACTTTGGGAGCCACAACTATATTTTAAATTTATTATTTTTGGGGTATAAAGGCATTCCCTTGGTTCTAATTCTTTTAGGTTATTGTAACTTTTGGAGCAATAGTAAGTTCCTTTAGATTGGATAGTAAAGGATTAATGGTAGGAAACTCTTTGACTAATTCCTAGTTACCATTTGTATTCCTTATTTTGAACGTTGTGTTAACCACCACTCGAATGTATGATTGACTAGAAATAGCCTATTGATTGAGTGTATAGTACTCTTCTCACTCATAATTAACCATTATATCAACCAACTAGTTTGGTCCTTCTTTAGGACCTTGGCCTTATTGAGGCTCCTCTAGTTTAGTCATCATAAGTACTTACGTGTTTTGAACCATAAGGGCTTGGTTTTATCCATAGTTAACACCCTAATACCATTTCTCATTGAAATCCTGATTGAACTCATTGTTTGGGATAATGGATTGACCGAAAGATTGATTCCAAAGCATGGTACCCTCACATTCTTAAGAAATGATGTTATTAGTAGGGACAAAGGTATTAGAGCTACAACATTTGTATTATAATTGTCTTGCCTAACATAGTTAGGCTACCCCTATCCTTAGCTTTGTCCTTGGCCTTGTCCTTGGAAATTTTATTTATAGGGTGGCCTATTTACTTGATAATACTGCTACTAAGGTTGATATCAAGCTTGATAAGGTCTATTGAATTATGATTATTAACTCTTCACATTTACCAATTTATTTCCAAAGGATTAGAACGTGCTCTTCATCTCTTGAAAATTCTTATTTTCTTGGAAATCACTAGACTGACTAGTTGAAACCTTTTCCTATGTTAGTGTAGGTATGGAAGTAAGTGTTGGCATAGGTGGAATGATATCAAGGGGATGGATAACAATAGGAGGTGGTTGAATCTTAGGAAAAAAAGGCATTGGTGACCTAGGTGTAAGCCTTTTATCTTGTATAAGATAATTCTCTGCTCTGATTGCCACCTCATAAAAAATTGGTAATGTGTTTCCTGATTTAATCATTAATATAACCATTGAGATCTTTCCGATAGTAAAGGAAATCATAATTAAGAGTAGGCTTAATAGAGACTAGAATTTAGTCCCATGTCTTTTGAAACCTGGTATTGAAATCTTGCATAACTTCATGAGGAGCCCTCTTGATGGTAGTTAAGTATTTTACAAGTGACAAGTGGTAACTTTTGTCTTCAAACCTTTTCAAAAAGGAATATAGTAACTAATCCCATGATGTGATGGAATTAATAGTAAGGTTTATATACCAATGTAGGGCCTTGCCCTTGAATTATATGACCAACAACCTAATGCTTACATTTTCCTCACTTACATCATGAATATTCTTGAAGTTGGCTACATCTTTGAGGTGCTTAGAAGGGGTTATATAATTTTATCCCATGAATTAGGTCACACTTTTAAGAG
>JARHVA010005442.1:92500-200000 GCA_037957365.1 Torreya grandis
TGTCTCCTTTGAAGTTTGTTCCTCCTCCTCATTTATTGGGGAATTTCATTTATCCCTTATTTTCTATGTAGGATTAATAATCTCATCAAAAATAGTCTCAACAAAGTCATTAGCAAAATATTAATGTGAAAAAGGGGTTTCCTCTTCTTCTCTATTATGGGCTTCACTAGTAGTGGTTGTGGAGTTGTATCTCAAGCTATCTATTATCTCTGTAGTAATGGTCTCATCACTATCAATTTCTAAAATCAATATTATTCCTCTCTTAAGAGGAGGAAGGGCTTTTATATATGGGTTTTCCCAAGTTTTTAGCTAGAAGGTAGGGTCTACAGAATACTCTTTTTCAATAATTTGAATGGGTTATTAAACATTTCCCATCTAAATGAATATCTCTCTACTATTTGTTCTCCTTTATCTAGAATCACTGATAATTCACTAAGGATCTACATGGAAAAGGGTATTTGGACACCACAGACTATGGAGAAAATAGGTTTCAGGTGGAGGACAAATTTAGTCACCAATGACTCATCAAACTCTTATAATTTGAGAAAGAATCCAATCCATCCAGTTGCTTTTAGTATCTCTTTTATTGGTTCATTATCCAATAGTTGATTTTCATTCTTTGGTTTTGGTTTCTTTTTCAACCCCATTTCAAATTCTAGGTTTGCATAGGACATAGTCTATTTTTCACTTTGATTTCAAAAGGAAACTAAATTGTGCTTGTAAAATGATTAGATGGCAATAATATCCCTTTTAGGTTTAGATTTTGGACATTACCCAAAGCATGCCAAACAATAATGACAACATCAATTTGTAGTAATGATAGTGTATTCTTCTCTTTTTATTACTTTGAAATCATTCCCCCATCAATTCCTTTAAACCCTTTACTTTTTTTAGTTTTTTATAAATGTCACATGATTATAGTGTCATGTCATTATGAAACATTTTTATAAATAGAAGGATTATTGTCCATAGCTTATATTTTGAAGTTTCAAAATATAACTTTTTGGAATCACCTTTTGCTGCCATAATCAAATGTTTCCTTTATATCACCTTATGAATTTTTATATCAATAGGTTTGAGAAAATGCATAAAACTTAGACATATAAAAATAACACTTAGAAAAAAATAAACATTTTACCTTGCAATTCTTAGTATTGTCCTTACCAGTCTTCCTTACATGTTCTTTCATAGCAAATTGCATGAATTAATCATGAAAAATAGTACAATAGATAATAGCATTAAGTTTATTACTTTAGAACTTTTTGAATTTCAAAACTCACTTTTTCTAGATTTTTTTTTGGTTTTTTGCCTTTGACTAGCCATTTATTAGTTTTTTGGTCAAGGCTCATTATTCAATGCATGAATAGCCAGCAAGCTAGTTTTTTCCACAATTGTCAACAATGTTCCAAGAGATTTTCATTATTGAATTTTATTATATTTTTTTATTTTGAGAATTTTTAGAGAAGAGAGGAATTATCTTCCTTCATTCAGGCCAAATTTGTCTTCAAAGATTGATTACCATGGAAGTTTTGAGTTCTTCCATGATACCAAACTCATTTTATACTGACCAAATAAATTCCTCTTTATTAGTAGGCTTCTGATATAGCTTCAGACAATGTCCATTAACCAAAATTTTTTTTGGTTTCCATCTATATGAAATAACTAAACTAAACCATTATTAAAAAAATTGCTATCTATAATGATCCTAACCATCTAGTCTAGAGCTTACCTTTGAAATGATGATATTTAGAATTGTATAAGAGTGCCCAATCTCCTTCTCTGAATTTTCTTTCTCTGATATGCAATTCATACCATTGTTTCCTCTAATACTATGTCATTTTTATCTACTATAAAGCTTATATCCTCATCTCATCTAATTCATTCAACTATAACATTCTTTCTTTTTGTGATTTATCCAAATTAATTCCTACTTCTAATGCAATCTTCAAAGTTTGCATTTCAAACTTGATTGAAAGGAGAAGTTTCTTACCATAGACTAATTCATATGGTGAAAAAATAGTAGTGGTATTTTACATAGTTTCGTATGCCCAAAGAATTTTTAGGATTTTGGCTACCCAATTCTTCCAGCTACTACTGACTATATTGGTAAGGATATTCTCTAATTCTCTATTAGTGACTTCTACTTGTCTATTTGCTTGAGGATGGTATGTAGAATATTTCCTATGGTTGACTTGGTAGATCTCCATGAATGCTTAAATCATATTAGACATGAATTATGGTCCTTGATTAGATACTATCTCCCTTGGTAATCCAAAACATTTCATGATCTTGAAATAGAGGAAGTCTACTACTACCTCTTTTCTTGCAGAAGAAAGAGCTTATACTTTAGCCCATTTGGTTACATAATTTATACATAACAACAAGTATTATTTACCTTGTGAAGGTGGATCTATGAGCTTAACAAAGTCCATACCCCAATTTTTAAAAGGTTCTAGAACTACCTATGGATGAGGAAACATCTCTTAGGATAATTTAGGTTTCCTCATTCTTTGACATGCATCATATTACCAGACATATGTATTTACTTAATTGTAAAGAGTTAGACAAAAATATCCATCTCCAAGGATTTTATGCATTGTTCATTTCAGTAAGTAGTTCCCTCCTCTAGGTTCATCATGACATACACAAATGATATCATACATTTCATTCTCCTTTACACACCCTGTGGATATAAAGTTTTCTATATCAACAAACCAAGGTGTTTATGATGAAACAACAAATAGTTGCTCATCCAGAAAGTTATCTTCTAAAGGTTCTTCTTCATGTACATTGTGTAATCTAGAAATAAAATTAGAAACCACATTGAATTTTTAGGTTTATCAATAATTACAATGTCAAATTCCTACAACAATAACAACCATCTGATAACTCTTCCTCTTACTATTGACTTATTCATCAAATACTTGATAGTTGTATGATCAATGTATACAAATATTTTATAACCATTAATATAGTGTTTAAATTTATTTATGGCATAAATCATATCAAGGAATTCCTTATTAGTGGTTGTATAATTTCAATAAATTGGAGTTAAGTTCTTACTTATGTAGTATATGACATACATATGTCCATTTTAATCCATATATCATAAAATATCTCCCATAACATGAATAGATGCATCAGTATAAATATGGAAGGGCTATGACCAGTTAGGTCCTCTTAAGACTAGTGTAGTACTGAGCTTTTCTTTGATGGTTTCAAATGCTTGTTGGCAAGATGAGTTTCAAAAAAAATCACTCTCCTTTGTGAGAAAAGAAAACATTAGTGAAATGATCTTGCTAAAATCTTATATGAAGCTTCTATAGTAACCTATATGGTCTAGAAAACTTTTAAGGTCAATTTGATTTTGAGGAATAGGCAAGTTTAAAATGACATCAGTTTTCTTTGGATCTGCCTGGATTCCTTTTATATAAATATGATATCCTAAAACTATGCCTTCTTCTACCATAATCAAACACTTTTCATGGATTAGAGACAAATGGTGATCCTCACATCTTTGTATTATTTTTATAATATTTCTCAAACTTTCATCAAAATATTTTCCATGAATAGTAAAATCATCCATATAAACCTCTACACAGTCATTGGTCAAGTCTAAAAATATGGTAAATATCTCATTGGAATGTGGTAGGTTCATTGCATATAGCAAAGGGAAAAACTCTATAATAAAATATCCCCCTGGATAGGTAAATTTTGTTTATCTTAATTCTTAGGTGCTACTTATATTTGACTGTATCCACTAAAGACACAAAGAAAAAAGATTGTCTTTTTCTAGCTAGATTGTCAAGTACTTGACAAATAAAGGGTAGAGGGAATTATTCTCTCATTTTTTCTTTGTTTAATTTCCTATAGTCTACACATACTCTCCATTTAAAAAAAATATTGGAAATAATGACCAAGGGAGTGACCCATTGACTCTTAGGAATTAGATAAATGAATCATGTTTCTAGTAACTTTTCAATTTAAGTTTTCACAATGTCTCTCAAGGCAAGATTAATTCCTCTTTGTGGTTACATTACTAGTTTAATGTTCTCTATGTAAATGTTATGTGTACATACATTTGTATGTATTACCTTCATGTCTTGATATTCCCATGTAAAAGCTTGAGTGTGATCTCTAGGTACATCAAAGACTTTCATTTCCTGATCATTTGTCAACTAATTATTTATGTTGAGTGTCTTCCTTGGTGCTATTGTGATTTATTTAGTGCCTGGATGGGAAGAGTATATTTTTCTGAGTTCACTCATAAATTAGTTGAGAGGACAACGATTTGGTAGCAATGCATGAAATTTAATAGCATCTTTAACAAAATTTTCTCCTATGGGAATGACTCTAGCTAAAGGACAAAGGAAGGATATGAAAATGGAGTCTTAGCCTTCATATACCCACTTCATCACACTATTTTGAATGTATTTATGATTATATAATGTGTTTTAAGAGGTGGAAGAGGGTGAATGATTAGAATATTAAGAAGTGCTACCTTAAAAGGGTCTTTTATTCAAATCCATAACTAGTCTGTTACATTCGTAGTTGGACTATCAAGATTTATATATGGACTATCAAGATTCATATATATACTATCAAGATCCATAGAAATTACAATAATTCTTAATAATTTATCATCTCCTTCCTCTACATGATCAATGATTTTAACCATAGATAGAGAGGAAATGCTATCATGTTTTTCATTAGGTTATTGAACCCCTAGTTTTTTGATAGTATTGATTGATGGTTGAGTAGGTGGATATAAATAAATACATTTTTCTTTAATACCATTTGAAATGATGATATATCCTTATATACATTCAATCAATGTTTCTACAGTTGTTAACCAAGGTCTTCCTAGAATCATTGGGTATCCAATCTATTTATTTTTAGGTTAGAGAATAATAAAATCAATAGGATATTCCAATGATTTTATATTCAATGTTATATTTTCAATGATACCTTCTAGTTTGTTAGTGGAGTGATATACCATCTATAATATTATGGTAGTTGGTTACATCTCCTTCAAGGAAAGATTTTACATGGTTTTCGTAGTCTTTACATTAATAGTAGCTCTTAGGTCTACCAATATATCTAATATCTCCTACTGTCCAATTTTTATAGAAATGATAGGGCTTCATGGGTCTCCATATTTAGACAAAAGAAACATACTTTCTAATAGATCAACAAGATTACCATCAACCTATATGGTTTTAGGATATTTTATTTTTATTCCAAGTGTCTTAATACACAATCTTTTGATCATCCTATTTACTTTTGGAATGTCCTTAATGGCTTGTAACAATAAAATCTCTATGTTTAATTTTTTGATTTTTTATATCAATTAAAATTATTTTTTATTTTCCACTTCCTTTAATATTTCTATAAAAGGAATTGATAGAGGTTTTATAATAACTTCCATTGTTTTCTAGTTTCCTCTTTGCACTCCTCTTATTTCTCTAGTTGAGTTAGTGGGCTTGTTTTTTCTTATGGTACTTTTTTTATGATGATCTTAGGTTCTTGCACTATTATTCCTAATCTGAGATGAATGTTTGCACATTCATTAGTTCCTACCCCCATTATCTAACCTTGTTCATTTACAAAAAACCTATCTATTTTTTGGATTTGTTATTAGCTGAGCAGGTAGCTAGGTTTTTTTTACTTGTTCTATAGGGGTTGTTTGATTTCCTTGGGGAGCCATTAATTGTTGTTGTTGTTGTTGTTGTTGTTGTTGTTATTTTGGATACATTATTTGGTGTTATTGATTATAGTTTGGACAAGAATTCTAGTGTTGATCTGTCTAGGGCTACTGATGACCTTAGGGTATCCATGTTTGTTGAAAAGTTTGGGGCATCATCCACTACTATGGTATCTATTCCTACGTTCCCCATGATCATCTAACCCTCATTTGTGGGGGTGCATGCCATTGTGTAAATGGAATTCTTGAGATAAATTGTTTATTTTATTGAAAGGTATTTCCTTATGTCTAAACATAGTTGATTTATTATATGGTTTATGCATTTTTTTTGAACTAATTCTTGAGGCTAGGAAGATGACTCAATTTTTTTTGTGTCATGATCATTGGAATCACATATTCCATAGATTATAGTTTTATCCAGAAGATAGTCTATAAGTGCATGTTTCAATCTGCATTTTGGATAATAAATCTCTAATGGTTTAATATTACATTTATCCTTGTATTGTAATCCATCTAATGTTGAATTTATCTAAACCATTATGTATTTTTTTTAAGTTTGATATATCTTTCATAATTTGACTCACATCATTGGATTCCCCTAGTTTCCCTCTTCTACTACTAGGTTTTGTTCTAGAGTAGTTGGTTTATAACTATGTGATTTATTAGGAATCTAGTTTAGTAATAGCTAATTTCCCCATAAGATTCAAATAATCTCTAGAGGAATCATCTAGTCCTTTAGAAAAATAATTTTGATCACTTATTTATGTAACTCATAACCACATTTATTAAGGGAAAAAGCAAGCTAATCTAAGCAGTCTTCAATATTTTCATCTTCATTTTGTTTGATTTTGAAAAATTCATCTTTCATATCCTTGACCCTATAGTAGTCTAGATATTTATCTAATAATACACTTTCTATTTCTCTCCAAGTGCAAATAGAGTTCAATCTTAGACCCATAAACCACCACATTGATCGTTCCTTCAATGTAGAAGGAAAAAGACTCAAATTTTAGCTATCTAAGGTGTAGTCATAAGTCTAATATAAGACCTTAAACTGAAAAATATATTGATATGGGTATTTAGTGCAGAAACCTCTTAAAGTAGGTAGAGTGGTTAGAGAAATGTTTTTCAAAGTTGGTTATTCATCATCTTCAAAAATAATAGGATAAGACACAATCCTCTCAAGAGAATTCCTTTGATGATTCTCCACATGGCCTACATTTTATCCCATGTCAAATAAATTTCTATTAAGAGGAGGGGATTCTAGTCGTTCAGTGTCTATAATTTCATCTATTATAGAGGAAAATTCTTCTAGTCCTTTAGAGATATTTTTGAAAGATTCACTTTTCTCTTTTTTTAAGTTATCTTTTTATCTAAAGCAACCTTGATTCTTTCCTGTAAAGGATCAAAACCTTTTAGAACAATCCTACCTTGTTAATCTCATGGCCTACTCATATTCTTGATTTTGACAAAAGACTGATTCTATTCTATTTTTGTGTTTTTTATAGACTATTGGCCTAAGCTTTTACCTTACTAACACTTGAACTAAATCCTCAGAAATAACACCTGGGAGTCATTATTACCCCTTCATTTAAAAAACTTATGTTGGCATAAATTCTTACTAGGGTAGTGTCTAAAGCTATTTACAGTAAGGTACTTTATTTATTTCAGATTAATAGTATTGTTTTCAGGGTGTTTTTGTTGTTATACTAATTTAATGTTTATTTCTATTTCCTAAACTAATGTTGAAAGAAAATAATATTGCAGAAAAATAAACAAACCAATCAGATCTATTTGAATAATTTTGGAAATACTTCACCCACAAATATAAATAGACCTAAGCTAAATTCAAATTCAAACATGCAAAATAAAAGTAATATTAAATCACACTTGATGAATTAAGATAACATCAAACCCACACTTACAAAATTAAAATTATGAGAATGAAAATAATTAAATGCTTATGCTGAAAGTAACACATCAACTATTCAATCCACCCTACATGTTATCAATCTTAAGTATTCAAACTATGAATTAAGAGAACATCAAATCCACACTTACAAAATTAAAATTATGAGAATGAAAATAATTAACTGCTTATGTTGAAAGTAACACATCAACTATTCAATCCACCCTACAGGTTATCAATCTTAATTATATATATATATATATATATATATATATATATATATATATATATATATATATAATTAAAATAAATATAAATCAATTTATAAATACCAAAATAAATATCCTACTCCTTTGGGAGTGGTCTCTTTCTCACCCTTAGATCTAGGTTCAAATCAACTCAGCTCTAAGATATTTCTCTAACACACAATTGAGAAAGGAAACTGTTGCAATGATTTTTGTATTCTAAAAAATAACCAAAATTACAATATGTTTGTATTTAGGCATAAAAGTTATAGATCCAATCATTGATCTATCTATTTATTCTATGTAAAAAAACTATTTATTTCTACATTCTAGGTAACAACTTGACTGATTTGAAACAGGAAGATATTCTAGAGAGATTAGGAGATATAGTTAGAATAGGACATTGCAATGATATATTTAAGGAATAAAAATATCCTATCAGATAACAACTACCATGCCTAACCATATTCAAAGACCAAATCCATACATATATGATATTCATATCTTCTATCTTAAATGTTGTAACCTAGAATAATAACTTACAAAAATGGAAGACTAAATAGAAATAGAAAACTATTTATATACATGAAAAAAAATATAACTAAAAAAAGAAGTCTTCTAGATTTTTATGAATAAGGTGGAGAAGCTATTTGAGCCCTTTAGAACATGATAAAATCAATTCTAAATTAAACTAGGTCAATCTATAGTAAAACTAGTGAAATATGTATCTTACTATTAAAACATGTAGTTAACGATCATATTTCGTAGTTTACTATTGAAATCCATAGTTGATTGATTAAATATGTAGCTAAATATCAAAATCTATAGCAAGCTTTATAATCTGGAGTTGTGTCTTAAATGATTTATTCTTTATCTTGGATCCCCCTTATCTTCACAAAATCTTGTCAAAAATCATATTAATACTACTATTGCTTGTACATATCAAAATGTGGAGCCTAAAACATGAAAATGATTAGAACATAGTGCAAAGAAGATATTTTTGTAATTTACATGATTTTATATAGATAAAAGAATGTATTTCCTACTTTATGCTAGTTCTAAATATCAAGATTACATACAATGCTTAACCATTCGACATATTTAAGGCCATAAACTAGAGAAATGATTAGTCATTTTATGGAATCATCATATGCCATATTCCACTTGCCTTCTTTATAAAGACAAAATATTCATATCCATGGACTTGACAAAGCCATGATTAAGTCTACTTCAAGTAGTTGTAGGTACTTATTTATTAAGGTTATGACGATGTCAAAAGATAAGACACTTATTTTCATAATCACAACTTTGGTCCTACTTCAAACCCTAGATATAAGTCTACTATAGATGAAAACTAATTCATTTATTATTTTTCATATAGTGATCATTTCATTGAAGATATACCATAAGTTAAGCCTCATTCTTTATCTCTATGAGGTTTAAATAAACATATTATACCTCTAAACATTATAGAAGCCAATAAATCATATTACACATGGATCCCCCTTCAAAAAACAATGGACAAAGTCATGGAAAGGCATTATGACCTTTAAAAACAAGTATTTTAAGTTATAAATCCTCAAACTAAATGCCCAAACTATGCTTTAATGGAAGCCTTTGAACTTGAAATATCTACTCTGGCTTGGCGTAAATCATATTTGGATCTTGGCTCTATGCATTTGCCCATTTGGATCCATAAAATATTTTTATCCAATTTTTTTGCGTATGTGGCACCCACTTTATGCTATTTATCATATTCAAAAATATGGCCATTATAAACTTGAACACATGTCACCATCTTGTGCCTCATGAAACTTGATTAAATTTTCTCCATCAATCTTTGATTTGGGATTCCTATATTGTGACACTTGGAAACCTTGTATTCAATATATGGATCTTACTCCCAATCTTCATTTGATTACCACTTTTACAACACATGGTATCCTTGCATATAATCTAGTCTTATTGATATTTTGACTTGATTTGTGTCATCAATCTCATTTGCATAGTTGAAAGTGCTCTATCAATCTATGATATCTTTTCTCAAATGATTGCCATTGATCTATTAATCTATCATGATTATGACACATGACATCCACACATTCCTTTTTGGGATCCTATGACTTCTTGACCTCAAGGTCACCATTGATATTGATTTAAATGATTTAACTCCCACCATTAATCTTGATGGTCCCACTAATTTGAGATATTATCTATGTACCATTGATATATGCTTTGATAAAGTGAGATTTTGACATTTGGTAACATTTAGTTCACTCTAAAGATCCTTTAAAGAATTTTTAACTCAAACTACTATTTCATGTGGCTTTAACTTGATGTCCCCATACATGTCCCATACTATAGATCAATTTTGAAATCTTGTATCTTGAGAGAAAAAATAAATGAAGACACAAAATAAGTAAGGAGTGACCTTGGCAAAAAATAGATCATCTCCATGTGATCCTTTAGATTATAGAGGCCTCCCAAGTACATTTATTAAATATACAACTAGACTAACATGTTCCTTCCTACATGATGTGTTATGATGGTCTGGCTTCTCTAAACTTGTGATTATAATATTTGGACCCATAAAGACTTTGATAAACCTTTGATACTTTGTGAAAATTTTATCCATGCCCCCTAAATTCTTGAACACCATGGGAACCTATTGGACCTTTAACCTGTAATTCTAAATGTCCTTCCAAGCTTACTTCCCAAAAATCATCAAATTACACTTAAATCTTGCTTAAATTGATTCAAAATTTTACAAGTGGCATGTGGTTTTCCCCTTCGAATATTGGATCACTCAATCAATAAGAACCTGACTTAGCTTATCACTCCACACCAGGACTTCCAGAATACTGATCCATCTAGCTAAACTTTCATATGTAGGCCAAAATTGGCCAATAGGTATATAAGGGTTTGTTGACTATTTTCAACTCCTCTAAGAATGTTATTATATCAATTTCAAGGATAGATATAGCCACAGTTACCATTGGCTAGTATTTTATAGATTATGTGATAAGGCTTATGTTTCATAAAAGAACATGACATAAAAGTGATCAATGAATAATATCCATAATCCCTCCTTAACCCTCTTATGATCCACATGATCACTATTTGATAGGAGCATACCTCCTTTAAGATATCTCAATTCCATAATCTGAATGAGGAAAGAAAAGCTTCAAGTTTGTTCTCATAAGTAGTCCAACTTTAGGTTGTTAGTATATGATTGATTGTCATCTTTAGGTGGCAAGAGTGATTCAAGGATGTGAAGGAGGTTTCTCTCAAATAAAAAAGTTTCCTTATAGCCTTCAAAGACCAAAACACATAAACTAACTCCAAATTACATTCATAATCATCTTAGTAGAGTTTAAGGCTTCTTAGCCTAGTTTAAGTTTTGTTTAGAGCTCTGAGGGTTCATTTTTCTCCATTATAAGACATAATCCACTTAGACAAATATCATATTTTATTGAATATCCAACTATACAATACTTAGGGATTATTATAATGGTCTTTAATAGAAGGGATGTCCTTGTGGTCTCATTAGAATTTTTGATCTGTACTAAATATATAAATCCTATCAACCCTATAATGAACCTGTCTCCTAGACTCACAAACCCCAAAACACATTTATAAGACTACTTAGTGGTTCAAAAACTAATGAAACATTTAGAGACAAATGCCAAAAGAGACACAAATAATGTATGTAAGGATTAAGTATAGATGAATGGTCTAATATTAGAGCATTTTAGTTCTTATGTATCATGTTCCATCACTCAATGAGGTCTCAAAGTGTCAATCATGATCAAGGAGGGTGTATCTACAGGCCTATTATGCAAACTAAATAAGTGAGGTATTCACTATTGTAAGTCCAGGCCTATAAGGAATTGAATATTCATGAAGAGTCATAGGTATCTATGAAAAAGCATGAGAAATGAAGGATCAGTTTCAAACAAGATCAATATCATCACCTCATCCTAGAAAGACAAACTCATTAAAAGCTTCTATGCAAACAAAACTATGACTATAGATTTGGAAAAACATTGAAGGTGTGATGAGAATAAAGAGGTTAATAGGGTTAGAAGGGGAAATGAGAGGTCATAAACATAATTATGTCATTCAAGGAAATAATTAAGCATCGATAAAGGAGAAACTTACATCTCAAATGGTCTCATACAGGTAGCCAACTAGGACTTTGTTCTGTCAATAGTCATAGAGACCAATGTGATCAAGTTGAAATTGGTTGAGAAGTCTCAGAGGTTTATGAAGATGAAAAACCTATGTTTAAAATGATAAAAATTACCTCAAGGTAATAACAAAGCAAAGGAACCCACACTTACTTGGTTAAGACATAGGACTGCCACCTTTAGGCAAGATCTCTAGATAAGAAAGTGGAAGTGTGAGATACCATGTAGGGATGTGAAGTATAAGGGTGAATTAAAAGTCTCATAACTTATTTATTCATATTTATTAGCCTCCAATTAATATTTTTATCTTTTGAGATAGGTAACAGCGAGATTAATGACATAAATAATCCTATTAGGCCAAAACTGACATGTACAAGCTTGTGCATAAAAAATGAATGCATTTACATGTTTAAAGGCTATTTAATGTCTAAAAACATTAGTGGTGGGAAGTGAGAAATACATAAAAAGGGTTTATATTATGATAAGGGCCTCAATTTGAGGAAACAAGGTAGTAAATCAAGTCATTAGGGCTACACATGTCCAATTACTCATAAACCCTAAGAAAGAGTATGACAAGGAATAAAGATAGTAGAATTAAAGGGGGGCCTACTTCAAATAGTATTATCAAAGCATAAAATAATTTTAGGTAAACTTCAATTATATAAATAGTAGATAAGGGGAGAAGATACTACTTAGGTCTCTAACACCAACTAGTATAAGCACTCAAATTGAGCAATGATGGTTATGGTAGGCCTATAAGAGAAGGGGGTAGAAATGGCAGTCTTGGAAGCTAGAGATAGGTGAAAAAGGGTGGAAACAAAGGGGAGAATGTGTTATGGTGACATTGAAGTCATAAATTCATCTACATGTGGCTTAGAGTCTTGAGACATAATTTAACCTTATGAGGCCTAAGACCACCTTTAGGCCTAAAAAACCCAACCTCCTCCTTGTGGCATATCCAAACCCACCAAAAAGAATTAATGTCATTATAAGGTGGGTGATGATGATATAGGTCCTAAAGGATTTTTTTTCATAGAGGAAAGCAAAGTAGTCAAATTTGATTTCATTACCCTTCTTGAGCTCTGCCACCCTAGTGTATCATGTCAAGTTGCCAACTCTAATACTCAAATCTCACATGGAAGGATGACTCAAACCTAATGATCTTAGGTATATTTGGGTATCCCTATGGATTGACTATTGACGATCCCAACTTTATGAATAATTCCTAACATTTCAACCCTCCTATAATTCTTAGCAGAGATCTTGAAAGCTACCAAACTACACTCATAACTCACCATAGAAGTTCCATGGGACCAAGAGTTGTTTAAGATTTTTGAAGGGGGATATGGGCTCAACATCCATGGAAAAATATTTTGGGTTTGAGTCATGTACACTATAAAACATTGTTAAGATGAAAAGATACTAAAACCCTTCATAAACCCTAATAGGGACTTGATGGAAGAAAAATTGAGGAAATTTTACTCAAATGAATTGAATTGGACTTAAAGACACCTAAATTACCTACACTTTAATAATGTCCTATAAATTCCATTGGTCTATATAGATAGTTGTATGGAGCCATCAAAAACATTGTTTTTGAAGGATTTAATGATGAATTTAGGGTGGAAAACTTGATGAAAGTTTTTAGATCATTTGTGATGGTATTTTGATGGGTATTAAAACCCTATTAGGCCATAAAATACTCACAATTATTATTATAAATTCCCATATAGTTTTACACCAAAGAGATAGTCCACAAGCACTAGTGAGAGGTGACCCAGCCACCTAAATGAGTTAAGGTTGCAAGTGTACACTATTTGGGAGAGACAAGTCCTGGTTTAGCATGTTTTTTATAATTTAAACATAATCACTCATTCATCTTGAAGGTTATATTCAATCCCCATGGTTATTTATGTAGCTAACACTAAGAGACTAGGCCTAATTACGTAATAGGCCTATTTCATCAACTAATGGAGGAGACCATTAGCATAGAGGATTGTTAAGGGAATAAATGCATGGAAATAACACATTTTTAACTAAATCATAGAGGATATTATACAAAATTCACACCCATAAAGGAGGATGGATCAGCTTATTAATCCTAGTCAACATGCACAAGGGGAAGAAGGTTGTTTAATGATTCATGAAGGCTAGTTATATAATGATGAATATTTTTAATTGTCAAAGAGAGTCAAATTAATTAAACAATTTTTCATTACCATGATTTTAATTGGGTCAACCAAGTCTGAAATAGCCTCCACCACTCCACCTTTATGCCATACTCATTTAAGAACATCAACTAGTCAAGGTAACACATAGAGAGATCATGGGGCTATTTAGGCTTATTGTAATTATTGTCTAAAGTGACTGATGACCATTATGAACTACACATGTCACTTACATGCCATATTTTCCTCTCTTAAATTTTATTTATTCTATAAATTGAGTCTTTAAGGACATTATATGGATCCCTCTATTGGGTATGAAGAAATTCAACCCAAATTTTTATCTTGTAAACCTATTAAACTAATGAAGGACTATTTAAGATTTTCCAATACTAGTTTAGTGTGTCTATTCTTGTTTTTTCTCCATTAAATATAATTTTTTCTCCCTTTTAGGTCTTTACCTCACATATATACTAGTACATTGTTATATGCAAGTCATATAGTGTGTGAAGAGGTTAGTGGTTGATCTTGGAGTTGAGTTTGATTGGTAAGTGTCTTGCATCAAACCTTATAATCATGACCGTCAGATTATATTCATATATCACATCCTTTATGTGAAATATTAATGCTTATAACCCCTTGGAGAGAGTGGTTTAGTTACTTTTCTTGTTCATTAGTGTTATTAAAAATTCAAATAGAGTGGACACATCATTCTGGTGCATCACCTCCAGTAGCATAGGTTTCATTTCATGTTTCCCTTTTATCAATTTTCATAAATAATTTAGTAGGTTTTAGGAATTTATCTCAATTGATGCACCAGGGGAGACATCCCTATAAACTAGAGGTTTCATCCATCCACAGGTCACCCACATCCTTTGGACTAATCCCATGTTACCCTAAACCTATAGAGGTTTGATAAATCCTCTCCTAAGGCTGTAATTTGTTGAGTTAATAGTTTTTTCATGCCTTATGGGATTAGATTTAATAATCTTAGATCACATTACATCATCATTCTATGATCTTAAGTAGTTTCAAGAATTGAAGAATCAAACTAGAACTCAAGATATCATGCCAAGGGTCATCATAAGGTCTTCAATAAGGGATAATAATAACTCTTGTTGATAGTTCACTTTGATCTTCAATTATTTTGTTTATGTGTCATGGATGGATATGGAAGATATGTATGTCATACAATTCCTTATTAGCCCTACTATGACCTATACCAAACTCACCATGAGCCTTACCAATCATACCTTGACCCCTATCAATAACATGATGACTCACATGAATCATATGATCCTCCTTAATACCAATAATATCATCCTTAACCTCCATGTGATCCCTATAAACCCCCTTGTAAGCCTACCTATCCTCTAGATTAATCTTGGTAAGATAATGATGTTTCTAGCCTACATAGCCATGTTCCAATCAATCTATCTCAAGCATTAAGCAAACTTTCATGGGTTATGAGAGACATGTAGTTTGGATTGATACACAAAGTGGGTATGGTCAAGAGGACCCTAGTAACCTCATTAAGATTATGATAGAATCATTTTATCAAGGTAAGAGAGGGTGGTAAACTATTATGAGGTAAAATCATTTAAGGCCCACTAATGATATGTTAGACATAGGTGGTTTAATTTCAAGTATAGAGGAGAAACTAGTCACCATGAGTGGAAAAAAATATAGTGTCATAAGCTTCAGGTGCCCTCTTCCATTCCATATGAGTACTCTTTTTATCAACCCATATTTCCTTAAAATATTGAGTCATATGAGTTTTAAAATCTTCCAAGCTCCCCAAAACCTCCTTAATCCTTCTCTAGTTAGAAATATATTCAAGAGACTATGAAAAAGAAGGAAGATTTTCTTGTTGAGAGGAATGATTATCATGAATCAAATCAAACTTGGTATCACCATTCCCTTCCTAATTAGCCTAAGGAAATCTCTAATCAGATGAGACTTGACTTTGAAGCTCACCTAGTTATACAAGTTGAAATTGTAAATGAACATTTATCTCAGTCAATGGCAAAAGAAAGATAAATTTAATCATAGAATAAGGTGCCTTAATTCATTACAAAATTTGCATCACATGCAATAGAAGAAGATCCTAAATCCAATATTCAAACTTAGAAATAATTAGTGAAATCATGGGGAAAAGAAGATGATTCAAGCCTACACCAAGATGTTAAAGTAAAAGAGAAATCTTAAACCATTCAATCCCCATCCCTCTATCTTCAAGAGTATAAAACATTACCATCATGAAGGTATATTCAAGATAATATACAAAAGGATAATGAGGTCTTAGTTGTCAAAAGTCAGTATTTTAATGAGAATAATGAAGCATCCATAACACAACTACATTTGACCTCTCTTCTAGAATTATTTCAAGAATCTTCTATTCCACTTCTTGAAAAGGAACCTATCTTTGGTGAGGCAATTGAAGAAGGTCAAGTTGTGGTTGTAGTTGATGAAGGTGATTTAAGTGAAATTGAGGAAGATATTACCATTGGGACACTTCTTAGTGAGGAGAAACAAAAATTAGTAGTCAACAATGCAAGAGATGGAGAACTTCAACAAGATCAAGGTAAGCAAGATGACCCCCAAGAAGAATGTATACTGATTGGCCAAATAAAATATGACCTTGAATATATCCTTGATGTCATGAAAACTATTATTCTTCATCATAGTCTGAAATAGTATGGAAATGGTGTATTTGTCCAACTTGCAATAGTTTCACAATAGGGAGATAGTCATAAAGAGGTTTTAGTGGGTTAATAAAGATGCAAACCAACCTATGAATATATTAATGAAGGTAACATTTATGTCATACAATATGATCAATATTCTATGGTGGATGAGGGAGATTTTAGTGATTTATTATAAGTGGAAAAAGTTTCCTATAGTTTCATGAGCATGGTAAAGGAGGTATAGTTTCCAAATCTTTCTCAATCTATGTTAAGGCTACTCCTACATCAGCTCTTATAGAACAATAAAGCCCAAGAACACTAAATCTATGTGAGGATTAATCAAATGACTTATTTTTCATTATAATATTAGGTTAATTTCTTCTAGAGGCATGTCAGGATCTTGTCCAGATTGAAGAAGGTAGTTTCACCATACAAGAGTAAGGCAACCCTCCAACCATGCCATTTCAAGTGGTTGTTTCATTTGAAGGTGACTTGTTTGAGGTCTTTAAATAAGGTTATAAATCCCTCATTAAATTTTCATATGTGTCTTCACTCTTGTAGAATGAAACTAAATTTTTTTGGTCTCAAGATTTCGTGAAGTAGGATTTATCTCTCTTTGAACTCAACCCTACAAGCAAGCTATAAGAGCCATCTCAAACTATTTAGCTTGATCATGAACAGGCTAAGGGTGAGGTAGAAATGATATTGATCATGAAAATTAGGAAATTTTATAATGAATATGGATGGGTGTTGGATTGACATAGATAGCCTATGTACCTAAGAATGGAGCATGAAGGTCCAATTGCTATTTTGAGAGGTTATGAATGTGCTAATATCTCTAGATGGAAGTGGAGGTTCTCATCCCATGAATAATACATGATTAGACTTCAATCAAAACATGATAATCTAACCTCATGGTAACATGGTGATTAATACCCATTTTATCCTTAATGAGAGAGAATTTGTGTTTAAGTTAGTTTTTTTAGTAGTTTTCTTTCTTGTCTCCAATAAGTTTTGTCAACATAAGTGTGGTGTGTTAGATTCTTTAGTTACTTTGTTGTCATGTCTTATTACTTTATTAGATGTTTAGGTGTTGTTTTATTTTGGTCTCTTTATGTGTGGGAGTTTTTTTTAGTCCTTGAAGGTTTAATAAGGTGATAAATCTGATTGAAAATCCAAGAAGAGTACTCATCCAAGTCATATTGTCAAGTATGAGTCTTGTGCCTATCAATATGAGATAATTGGTTCTCTTAACCAATAGATTCGTCAACCCCTGTGAGTCACCAAAGATGTTGATAATTTGGCCTCTGAGGCCATGTTTCAACCCTTATAATAAAAAAAAAATCTTCATAATACCCCTCAAATCTTATACATGGTGGTCTACATGTATTATGATGTCCTCTTTTGGTCTCATTTTAAGCCCTTTAGCACTGTTTAAAGTTTCATCCTATATGTTAAACATTTCTTGAGGGCTCATCATATGATAGCCTATTTTGGGTCTTTGGATGATGTACTAAGTTTTCATGGTGGTCCTAGGGTGAGTGGAGGGGTGTCAAGTGCGTTTTAAGGCCTAGAGAATTTTCAAATCCTTGCTTGATAGAATTAAGGTAGTTTAGCAAATATTAAAGTATTTGAAGAGAATAAGGTTCTTGTTTTCATAGTATTTCTACTTGTTTTAAGCCACTTCTTGTGACAAGAGCTTTGTTAGCATGATATATGGGTGTCTAATCCATTTTATGAGTCTTGACATGAGGATTAATTATGTATTCAAGGTTATTATCCAGAGTTTACCTGTCAAACATGTTTCAAACTCAAATAAACCCCTAAGGTCATCAAATGATTTTGAAACATGCTATGTGAGCTAACATTACAATTATAAGCCTCTGTAAAATAGTATGTTTTGAAGTCACATTGATATAAAAGTTATTAAAGTGTCTCCATAAACATCATAATCTCATTTTAGAATGGTTTCATATGCAAAACATCTCCTTTTAATAGTTAAATTGTTTCCATCCATCAAAAGGGGGTCCCACATGTTGAAAATGCATCTCCAACTTCCATCCATATATACCACCTATTTGAAACTCATATTTGGCTCCTCTTTTCCCTCCCTATTCCCTCCAATGCCTTATCAAAGATTTATACCTAAAAAAATGTAGAAAGTAAGGTGTTTTTCAAGTGTTTTTCGGATTGTACAAATCTATATGATTAGGTCTATACATAGGGAAGACAAAAACTTCACAAGGGTTCATGGCATGTATTTTAGAGTTTCATGGCCTAAATATGAAAGGAAAGGTAAAAAAGGTAGTTGAATTCCCATCAAGCTCTTGGTAAGATCATAAGGGATAGATTGAGTTATAATGTACAATCTATATAAAGGGATTCATGGACAAAGATCTTAGCCATAGATGGGGGCCCTAGTGGAATTAAAACAAGTGTCATTGGTTGTCAAACCTATAAAATGAGATTTAATAATTATTTATAAGACCTAAAGGTGGTTTTAATCCCTTTACAAACCCCACATGCCTTAATACAAGTATATTCATGTTGTGATGACTAAAGCATAGAGAATGTATATAAGGTTTTTTTGAGTGTTTTAGGCTCCTCTAAGAGTGTTATTATATTAATTTCAAGGATATATCCACCCATAATTCCCATTGGATGTTATTTTATAGGTTATGTGTTAAAGATTTTGTCTTTCATAAGAGAACATGACATAAAGGTGATCAATGTAGAGTCCCCATACTCCCTCCATGCCCCTTTTATTCTCCACATGATTTCCATTTGATAGTATTAGAAATATTTTAATATATCTAAATTTCATATTCCCTTATTGTCCCCCTATTATTAATTTGACATGTCAAGGCCAAATTACTACCCCCATAATTTGAAACTTTCGAAAACTAGTCATTAACCCTTTATAACTAGTCAAACTAAGGAATTGTGGATTAAAAGAGATAATTTTGGAAAAAAAAATGTCAAAAATGGATTTTAAATGGGTTAATGTATTTTAAAAATAGCATTGTCAAATTCAAATATGCAGACAATCCATGCACAGGGGTCAATTTTGAGAGAAAAGTGAGCTTATTGGGAGTTATAGGTGGTTTCAGGACTTCAAATTTTTTATAAAAGGTCATCATGATTTGAGGAACATTATGAAAAATTTTCATGTCCATTTAAGAAGTGGAGATATTTGATATTTTGTAACAATCCTCAATATGTTCTTTGGAGATCACCATTGGAGTAGGCATCATTCTAGAGTGCCATAGAGGTTTCTAATTATAGTTAGAAAATTGTAAAGTATTTTATGATGTTTTTAAATCATAATAATACCTTTTAATAGTTTCAAAACTTCAAATTTTAAGCAAATCATGCTTATACAGGCTTTTGCAAGCAAATGGGCATATAGGACAAAAAGGGGTTTTTTGACTTTTCAAGAAAAATGTGATTTTAGAGTGTTTTGAGAGGATGTTACAGATTCCATGATTATGTTTTTATGTATTTGGAGGTAATTGAATATATATTTTCATTTTGGTGAATTTTTCACTTTTTATAGTTCTAAACACCCTTCCAAGCCTCCTGTTCAGATGCTTGTATCTTTCACCACATGTGGATTTTATCTAAGTGATCCAATTTTGTTTTAAGGACACATATTTAATTATAATTCATGAATAAGTGATACTAGTTAAGGGGTTTTGATTTATGAATAATTGTTAAGAGCATAGGCAACCTAGAATACAGTCAAAACCCCATAGGTAATTTTCTTCATGTGGTAGCTTTTCATATATTTTGAATGGGAACCCAATATTTTTTGAGATTTTATGGGGGTAAATTTGATACAAATAAATGAAAATATTTTGTTATTTTTATATTTTTACTTCATGAGCCATAATTTTGAAGATTCAGCTTCAAAACCCTCAAAAAACTAGTTTTGAAAAAAGTTAATTTTATTTCCATAAAATCATCATGGATCAACTTGAAACATTTTAAAATGCCAATTAAATTTAGAGAGGATTATATAAATATTAATTTTATGCATTTATATGTGGAAAAAATAATGTAAAATGAAGTACATAATAGTTGAATGAAATATAATCAATGGATATAAAATAATAAGACTTGTTATTCATCTTAAAATTTTCATTTAGCTATAAATTATCCCAAAAGTATCCAAACTATCTTTATCAAAATTTCCAGTCTATAAGAAGATGGAGCAAAATAAGCCTAGTCATTACATTGTGATGAGTAAAGTTATTACAGGTATATCTCATTTTTTTTCAATTTTTATGGCATATTGTTTTAGGTTTAATGGATTTGAAATGCACAGATTGGCTTTGAGACCTATTTGGTCTAATAGGCCTAGTTGGTCAAATGGTCAATTTGAATAATGATGTTAAAAATATATCAAATAAATTAATTTTGGAGTTACCATGTTCCATATATATATTTTAAGTTAATATATCATTCTCAAGTCAATCCACAAGTTCTAATTCATACAATTTGTGTTCAAGTGGAAGTTGACTAGTCTTTGAGTCCACATCTCTTCGGTTAACTAGTTTGACTAGTTTCATGCATCTTCCATGTTTTTCATTGAACATAAGGAAATTAAAGAACTTAAAATCAATTTTAATATGGATTTATCTTCCAATTTATGGTTTTATTTTCATGCAAGTAATTTTTGGAATTCAACATGGGCCCACCACTTCTCAATTCTATGCCAAAAATGAAGAACATGCATTTTTTTAAGACTTGGAAGATTTTAAAGCATTTAATTAATATTTTAAAAGGATTTTATTATTAATTTAACTCAAAGAATAATAATCCCTCTCTTTTCCATTCCACTTTGGATTTATGTTAGGTTTTAGACATATATATTGGATTTTTCAAGTCATTTTTCATTAATTCCTGAAGCAAAGAAGAAATTGTAATTGAAACCATTTTTATCAAATAAATAAGATTTTTTTGCATGCATTTTTTGGATTAAAAAAGAGTGTAATTTTACTATATACTATTATAAAATTGGTGTATACTTTCCCTTTTTTAGGTCCATTCCACACCTCCTATGAAAATCTTATCCTCTATAGGTCATTTGAAGATCTAGGATTTGAATTTGCTTTGCAAACTACATTCAAGCCTTCTTTTAAAACACTAATATTCATGATTTAATGTAGATTTTTCTTTCAGATTCATATGTGTATATTACTCAATTTTAGAAAGATTTTTAAAAATATCAATCATTCAAGTTCATCACCCAATTAGATAGGACTTTTCATTTTAGTTTCCTTCTCCTTTTTCATCCCAAAAATCAAAGTAAATTAGTTTTAGAGATAAATATTAAGGAAACTAGCCCTCTTTAGAGGTTCTTCTCAATTCAAATTCACCCACACTCTGAGAAGACCTAATTGTATTAGTTAGAGAGAATGTGTGCCTTGCACATCTTTAAATAGGGTTCAGTCTGGAGTGATAATAGTTTCTAGCATGCCTAGTGGGACACACATTCTACATACTAGCCTTTGGAGGCATTCAAAAGATTAGTGTAACTTTCAAGCACTCAACACTGGTTCAAAAGATTAGGTATCATTTTAAATATTGACTACTTTTAGCATGTGGTTTAGTAATGGTCTCAAATGGTTATTTCAGTATGGATCCATATTATCCTCACTATGTTTACTATGACCAACCACACTATGATCCTCACTAAGAATTTGAAGATCTATATCAATCATATATGCAGGAGAACTATCCAAATACTTCATATGAAAGATTAATCCATCATAATATTTCCCATTACTAGTATTATCATGGCCATTTTGCATCTACCCAATCCATATCAACACTTAAACAATCTCTAGTGTGCCTTAACAAGTATGCACTAGAGTTGTATTCATAGAGATATTATGGATAGGATACCCCTATTCACCTAATTCATCATCTGAGAGAGTCATTACAATAAATAAAATAGTAATGGGAACCTGTTGAGAGGGTAAATTGGGGTAATTTCACTAGTGAGATGATAGATGTAAGTGGTTACATTCAAAGTATTGAGGACAAATTAAAAGGCCTCAAAGAAAAATAGGTTCAACCACAATCTTCTTATATGCCATCCATTCCTCCTCAATAGACCACTCTAAGATCCCCTTTGAGTTTTCCATATAATTCATATTTTTCTCAAACCTTCCTTTCTTGGAGAACTATCCAAGAGAACTGTCAAAGAAAGAAGGATATTATTATGGCACATCTTGCTATTGAGATCACTGACCATTTTAAAGAGAAGATATTCCAAAAGAATATTGATAAGTAGATCAAATATTTGGAGCTAAAGATAAGGGAACATGAAGAGAACCAAAATCAAAAGGTCAAAAAGGATCCTATATCATTCCCATATTAGAACCAAGTCATACATTCAAGTCAATCCAAAGCTACACAGGTACTATCCCTCCCTGAAGAGTCTAACTCATCTCCATATTGGAAATCCATCTAGAGTAGCATGTAGAAGAAGGAAGAGGAGCACGAAATTGCAAATTCAAATGAGTTTCAATAAGAGTGTGCTAAGGAAGATGGAAGTGTTCATAAAGAGGTTGAGGGAGAAGTGTTTCCATCTTATGAAGAGAATGAATAAATTAATGTAGCATCTAATCAAATTGATTAATTTGTGGAGCAGACAGAGATTACCAATCATCAATAAATCTCATTGAAGAATTTTTTTGAAGTTTTGGGAGTAGGATATGCTCTTCTCCAAGGGGATTATGGTGTAATAATATCCAATGAGACCAACCTTGTCAAGCAAATCAAAGAGAAAGGAGTGAGCAGCCCTTCAATTATACCACCTCAAGGGTTCATTGTTGACATGGAATTATTTTAGAGCTTCATAATTGGATATCATATTATTTATGAGCCTATAGACATGGATATGATTCCAAAAGGTAATACTATATTTTGTGCTCAACCTTATCAACTAGATTGTGTAGAATTGGAGCCTGATAAAGAGAAAGAGCCACCAAGTGAGTGGGTTTACATTGGAGGTTAATTTTATCATAATATCAAACATATGATCATGCCAAAGGAGTTGGAAAATAGGATAATTTATTTCTCAATCACCAAGATTTTAAGGGAACATGTGAGATATCATTATCCATCTCATCACAGAAGTGAATTATCAAAATTTCCTTTTGATCTAGGAGGACTAGCAAGGTGGAGGCTAGTTTGTACATAATAAAATTCCTATTGTCTATTTACTATAAGTTCACATACACACATGCTTTCAGTTATTTTTTTCCTTTTTAGTTGTTGTTGTCCTTTCCTTTAAGTGCACATGTACACATGTTTATTGTTGTTGTGTTAGTTGTCTTGTTTGTGTCTTTGCCCATAAAAGATCTTCCAAAAATCAGTGTATATCCAATTCAATTTTACCAAAGTTTTTAATTTATTTGATTGGAAGGCTAGTTAACCCCCAAAAGTCACCAAAATTGTTAGTAATTTGCCATGTCAAGGCCAAATTACTACCCCCATAACTCAAAACTTTCAAGAAACCAGTCACTAACTCCTTGTAGCTAGTCAAACAAAGGAATTGTGGACTAAAATAGCTAATTTTGGAAAAAAAATCAAAAATGGATTTTAAATGGGTCATTGTATTTTTAAAAGAGCATTAGCAAGTTCAAATATGCAGACAATCCATACATAAGGGTCAATTTTGAGAGAAAATTAAGCTTTTTAGGAGCTACAGGTGGTTTTATGACTTAAAATTTTTTACACAAGGTAATAATGACTTGAGGAACCTTATGAAATATTTAATTTTCATTATAAAATTTGAGATACTTTATATTTTTTAACAGTCCTTAGCATGTTCTTTAGAGATCACCATTAGAGTAGACATCATTCTGGAGTGCCACAAAGGTTTCTAAGTCTAGGTAAAAGTTTTAAAATTATGGTATGATATTTTTACATCATAATCAGACATAAAGAGTTTTAAAACTCCAAATTTTAAAAAAACCATGCTTATACATGCTTTTGCAAGTAAATAGGCATATAAGCCAAAAAGGGGATTTTTGAATTTTTAATAAAAATGTGATTTTAGAGTGTTTTTATAGGATGGTACAGACCCCATGATTATTTTTTTAGGCATTCGGAAGTAGGTGAAGAGTTATTTTCATTTTGGTGAATTTTTCACTTTTGTAGTTATAGACACCCTTCCAAGCCTCCTGTTCAGATGCTTGTATCTTTCACCACATGCAGATTTTAGCTAGAATATATTATTATGTTTTTTATGAAAAATATTTAATTATACTTCATGAAAAATTTAGACTATTTAATGATATATGATTTATGAACAATCATTAAGAGTGTAGGTAACCCAGAATGCAGTCAGAACCCTACAGGCAGATTTATCCACATGGTAAATTTTCATATATTTTGTATGGGAACTAAATATTTTAAAATATTTTATGGGGTAAATTTTATACATTTAAATGTAAATATTTTGGGATTTGGAGGTCTATACTTCATGAACCATCATTTTGAAGATTCAGCTTAAAAACCCTCCTAAACCCTCAAAAAACTAGTTTTTAAAAAACTGATTGTATTTCCATAAAATTATCATGTATCAACCTAACTAATTTTCAAATATGAATTACACTCAAATATAATTCCATAAATTTCAATTTTATGCATGGATATGTATAGACGAGGGTAGAAATCATGTTTTTTGTGGAAAAAAAGCATGTAAAATGAAGTACATGATAGCTCAATGAAATATAGTCAATATAGATAAAATCCTAAATTTTTTATTCTTAATATAAATATTATTTTTTTGTAAATTATCCTATAATTTTCCTAACCAACTTGATCAAAATGGCCAGTCTATAGGAAAATGGAGCAAAATAGGCCCAGTCAACCTTGTTGACTGAATGGCGAGTGTGTTATCATCAAAATAAAATATTTTGTGATTAGAAAAGTTGTTCTAGGTATATTTCATTTTTTTTTCAGGTTTCATGTCATCTTGTTTTAGGTTTAATGTAATTCAATTTCACAGATTGGCTTTTAGGCCTATTTGGTCTAATAGGCCTAGTTGGTCAAATGGTCAACTTGAAGAATGGCATTGAAAGTATATCAAATAAATTAATTTTTGAGTTACCATGTTCCATATATATTTTTAATGTGAATATATCATTCTCAATTCAATCCAAAATTTCTAATTCATGCAAGTTGAGTTGAAGTGGAAGTTGACTAGTCTTTGACTCCACATCTCTTCAGTTGACTAGTTTGACTAGTTTCATGCATCTTCCATGCTTTTCATGCAAGATAAGGACATTAAAGAAATTAAAATAACTTTTAATATGGATTTATCTTCTAATTTATGGCATGATTTTCATGAAAGGAAGGTTGGGAAGGTAAAATGGGCCCACCACTTCTCAATTTTAAGCCAAAAATGAAGAGCATGCATTTTTTGAAGACTTGGAAGAATTTAAAGCCTTTAATTAATATTGTAAAAGGATTTTAGTCTTAATTTAACTCAAAGAAGACTAATAATTCTCTTTTCCATTCCATTTTGGCTTTAGGTTAAGCCTATATATATATATATATATATATATATATATATATATATATATATATATATATATATATATATATATATATATATGTTTTTCAAGCCATTTTTCATTAATTCTTGAAGCAAAGAAGAAATTCTAATTGAAACCATTTTTATCAAACAAAGAATATTTTTTTCATATATCTTTTGGATCAAAATAATGTGTAATCTTAATATATACCATCATATAAGTGGCATCTACTTTTCATATTTGAAATTCCTTTCCACACTTATTATGAAAATCTCATCGTCTATAGGTCATTTAAAGAGCTAGGATTTGAATTTGTTTTTCAAACTTCTTTCAAGCCTTCTTTTGAAACATTAATTTTCATGATTGAATGAAGAGTTTTCTTTTAGATTCATATGTGTATCTTACTCAGTTTATAAAATATTTTAGATAATATCAAATATTTAGGTGCATCACCCAATTAGATAGGATTTTTCATTTCAATTTCCTTCTCCCTTTTCATCCCAAAAATCAAAGTAGATTAGTTTTAGAGATAAATCTTAAGGGAACCAATTCTCTCTAGAGGTTCTTCTCAATTTAGAGTCACCCACACTTTAAGAAGGTCCAATTATATCAGCTGGAGAGAAGGTTTATACATCTTCAAATAAGGTTCATTCCAGAGTGATAACACCCCTAACATTATAATTTTATAATATTATCTTCCTTATATTTCCAATTTAATAATCCACCTCATTTTCCACTCAATCCTACTTACCAATTTTATATCATATCTTCCTCCTAAATGAATTTTATACTCATTTGTGAGTCCCACATGTTCTCCACTTTAATTTTAATTCAAGATTCCCATTTTGAATTAAAAATTATCTTTTATTCTCATCCTTTGATTCCCATCTCAAGTTGGATGTTTCACATTCATTTCAAAAGTATATAAATTATAGGTTCTTTTGCTAATTTAGACAATCTTCACTTTTTGAAACTTACTATGTAGGATTTATTCTAGGATCTTCAAATTTCCTTATCATTTGCATCATTATCATAATCCCAAGCCATAACAATCAAGGTGAAAAAGGAGAGATGTTTCCTACAATGAACTAGCACTTTTAAAGAATTCTATCTCACAAGCTAAACTCAACATATAAATTTTCAAGCATATCATCAATGGAGATAAGATTGTTGTTTTATTTTTCTGATTGTATTTCATGTTTGATTAGCATAGCTCAACTTAGGGATTAGAATTTAGAAGTTATGTGTTTCATTTATTTTTTATTTATTTAGTACCAATTGACTAATCTCTCTTGGATTTTTGATCTACACTCAGATCTAACCCTTGATATTTATGAATAATTGCTAAGACCCCAAGGCAGTCTTAAATTATTTGTAAACCCCATAAGCCCTAATACAAGTATATTCATGAAAATTTTAATCTCACTGTGACCACTTAAGCATGGAAGAGGGTATATAAAGGGTTTTTAGTGTTTTTGACTCCTCTAAGCATGTTATTATAATAATTTCAAGTGTAGATACACCCATAGTTCCCCTTGGTTGGTAGTTTACAAATTATGTGATAAAACTTATTTGTTTCATAAAATAAAATGACATAAAGGTGATCAATGAATAGTCCCCATACTCCCTCTATGACCCTCTTATGATCCACATGATTACCATTTGATAAGATCATACTTCCTTTAAGCTCTGTCAATACCCACCATGTGAATGAGGAAGGAAATGCTTTAGGTTGATAGTAAATGATTGATTGTATTCTTTAGGTGGCAATAGTGATTCAAAGATGTGGATTAGGTCTCTCTCAAATAAATATGTTTCGTTATAGCCTTCAAAGACCAAAACATATAAACTATCTCTAAATTACATTCATAAGCTTCTTAGCAGAGTTTAAGGTTTCTTAGCCTAGTTTAAGGTTTTTTTAGAGCTTTCCATTTTAATTTTTCTCCATTATAATGCATGATCCACTTAGCCAAATATCATATTTTGTTGAATATCAAAGTATAGGATACATAAGGCTTAGTAGAATAGCCTTGAGTAGGATAAGGGTAGTCCTTATGGTCTCATTGGAATGTTTCATCATTATTAAAGATTTAAATCCTATCAACCCTATAATTAACCTATCTCCTAGACTCATAAACCCCAAATCACATCTATAAGACTGCTTAGTGGCTTAGAAACTAGTGAAACATTCAAAGAACAGGCCAAAAGAGACATAAACAATGTATGTAGAGCTGAATTATAGATGAATGGTAATCTATTTGAGCATTTGAGGTCTTTTGCATCATGTTTCATCTCTCAATGAGGTCTAGAAGTGTCAATCATGATCAAGGAGGGTATATCTATAGGCCTATTATCAAACTAAATAAGTGAGATATTTATTGTTGGAAGTATAGGCCTATAAGGCATTGAATATTCATTAAGAGTCACAAGTATCTATGAATAATCATGGTAAATCAATGAGTAGGGTCAAACAAGATACATATCATCAATTTATCCCAAAAGGACAAATTTATTAAAGGCTTAGATTCAAACAAGACTATGACTATAGAATTGGAAAAACATTGATGTTGTGATGATAATAAGGAGGTTAATAGGGTTATAATGTAAAATTATAGGTCATAAATATATTGATGTCACTCAAGGAAATAATGAATCATAAAGAAAGGATAAACTTACCTCCTAAACGGTCTCACACAGGGAACCAACTAAGACTATGTTCTATAGATAGTCATAGAGATGAAAATGACTGAGTTGAAAGTGTTTAGGAATTCTTAGTGGTCTATGATGATGAGAAATCTATGTTTACAATTACAAAAATGACCTCAAGGTGAAAACAAATCAAAGGAACTGACACTTACTTGGTTAATACATAGGACTACCACCTACAAGTAGGATCTTTAGATAAGAAAGTGGAAGTGTGAGATACCATTTAGGGAGGTGAAGTATAAGGGTGAAGATAAATTATCTTGAATTTTTTCCTAATATTTATTATCCTTAAATTAATTATTTTGTCCTTTGAGATAGGTAATAGATATATTAATGGCTTAATTAGTCCTATAAGTACGAAACTGACATGTGTAGGCCTATGCATTAAATTTGAAGACATTTGCATGTTTGGAGGCTATCTGACATCTAGAAATGTTAGGGGGGAAGTGATAAATACATAAAAAGTGTTTCCAAGATGATAATGGCCTCAAGTTAAGTAAATAAGGCACTAAACCAATCCATTAGAGCTACACATGCTTAATTACTCATAAACCTTGAGTAAGAGTATGAAAGGGAATAAAGAGAGAAGAATTGAAGGGAGGTCCAATTTAAATATTATTATCACAACCTAAAATCATGTTACATAAACCCAAATTATATAAATAGTAGATAAGGAGAGAAGATACTACTCATGTCTCTAACACCAACTAGTCCAAGCACTCGCACTAAGCAATGATAGTCAAGGCAAGCCTACAAGAGAAAGGGGAAGAGATGGGATTCTAGGCTTCTAGAGATAAGTGAAAAAGGGTGGAAATAGAGGTAAAATGGTGATATAGTGACATTGAATTCACCAATTCATCTAAAACTTGCCTAGAGTCTTGAGACTTTTTTTAGGCCTATGAGGCCTAAGACCACCTTTAGGCCTCAAAACCCAAACCGCTTCCCTATGGCATATCCAAACCCCCAAGAAGACTTAAGGCCATGATAAGGTGTGTGATTATTATGTGGGTATTGAAGAAGGTGTTTTGGACATGACTCATGTTTATGATTCTTTAAGGGGGATATAAGATCAACATCCATGGCAAAAGGTTTTAGGTTTAAGGCATGTACTCTATGAACCATCATTAAGATGGTAGGCCACTAAAACTCTTCAAAAACCCTAATAGAGACCTGATGGAAGAAAAATTGAGTAAATTTGACTAAAATTACTTGAATTATTCCTAAATACACCTAAATTACTTGATACAATCTGATAATGTCCTAAACATGGCATTAGTCTACACAAATAGTTGTACAAAGCCACTAAAAACACTATTTTTGTAAGGTTTAGTGATTCATTTAGGGTACATAACTTGATAAAAAGTTACTTATCATTATGGAAATTATTATGAGGGATATTCCACTCTTTCAAGCCAAAAACTACTCATAATTATTCCTATAAATACCCCTACAATTTTACACCAAAGAGCCAATCTATAAGTGCAAGTTAGAGGTGACCTAATCACCTAAATGAGCTAAGGTTGCATGTGTGCATAGTTTTAGAGACACAGATCATGGTATAACATGTTTTTTCATAATTAAAACATCCTCACTCATTAATATTTAATGTTATATTAAATCTACAATTTCATCCAAGTATCTAACACTAAGATACTAGGCCTAATTGCCTAATAGTCATATTTGGTCAACTAAAGGAAGAGAATATTGGCATAAAGGAATATTAATGGAATAAATGCAAGGTTATAACACCTTTTTAACTACATCATGGATGTGATCAAACACAATTCATACCCATAATTTAGGATAGGATAGTTTCTTAATCATAGTCAATATGCATAAGGGGAAGGAGACTGCTTAATGATCCAATGAGGCTAGTTAGAGTATATGCACCTTTGTAACTATAAAAGAGATAGGAAGTGATTAACTAAATTATAATCACAATGATTTTATTTGGGTCAAACAAGGGTTAATTATCCTCCACAATCCTTCTCTATGCCATACTCATTTAAGAACATCAAGTAGTTAAGGCAATGGATAGAGAGATCAGGGGGATGTTAAGGCTACTTGTAACTACTTTATAGAGTGAATGATGATTATTATGACCTCCACATGCCACTTACACACCATATTTCCCTCTATCACCTTCTAGTTTTTCTATAAATTGAGGCTCTAAGGGCATTATATGGATCCCTCTATTGGGTATGAGTAAATTTAGCCCAAATTTATATCTTGTAAACCTCTTAAACTAATGAAGGATTATTTTAGATTCTCTAATATTGGTTTAGCATGTTTATTCTTGTTTTAATTACATAATTGGTAGGTTTTTCTCCATTTTCAAGTCTTTGTCTCACTTATATACTAGTACATTATTCTATGCAAGTCATATAATGTGTGAAGGGGTTAGTGGTTAGGCTTGGAGTGGAGTTTGATTGGTAAGTGTGTTGCATCAGATATTCTACTCATGACCCTCAAATTCTATTCATCTATCACAACCTCTATATGAAATACTAATTCTTAGAAACCATTGAAGAGATTGGTTTAGTTACTTATCTTTTTCATTAGTGTTGTTGAAAGGTCAAATAGAGTGGACACATCATATTTGTGCATGACTTCCACTAGTGTATGTTTCATTTCATGTTTCCCTTCTATCCCTTTTCATCAAGTCAATATATCTTAGGAATTGAGCTCAATTGATGCATTAGGGGAGATAAACCCATATTTCAAAGATTTAGTCCATCCACAAGTCACCCACATCCTTTGGACTAATCCCATGTTATCCCAAACTTAGATATGTCTAAACAATCCTCACCTATGGGAGAAGTTTTTTTTGAGTTCACATGATATTGACAAGTCTAATAAGTTCAACATGGTATCTTCTCATTTCTCAAGCTCTCCCAGGGCCCTTTTAGCTCTAATGCCTTTAGGAGACTTACAATTTTGACATTTTTCACATGGTACATTCTGATTCATTGATATCTTATGAGGATCTAATAGTTTTGACATCTTTACGATATTAAAAATTACAATAGGCTTCACATGGAACCTTATAATTCATCAATCTCTCTTAGGGATATGACAACACTAATGCCTCCATGCGATTGACAAGTATGAAAAGTTACATATGACACCTTCTCATTCATTGGGATCCTATAAATTTATGAAAATTTACTAAGTTAATAAAGGGCATTATAATAAAATGAAATATTACATGTCTACCAGTAAAACACCATCAAATGACAAGTAGTAGTCATGGGTGATGTCATCCTATGAAAATTTTCATAGTTTTAACTCTATGAAATAACATAGTACAAAATATTGTAAGTATGGGAAAACCTTCATATAAAAATGTAGAAGGGATAAATTATTATGTACACAATAGATCATAGGTATATCCATGATGACCATTCACTCATTGTGAATTCTTTGATGTACTCAATTAATCAAGGTAAAACTAGTATTTAAGTTCTTACATAGTTCAAGACCAAGTGAGAGAATTGTTGAGATTTACAAATCTTTAGAGTTGATAGTTTTTAGAGGGATCCCATTTTATTATATAAAATAAGGCTCATGTTGGTCACAAAAAATGTTGACTTCATGGGTAAAATGTTAACCTAGTGCTTAGAATGGGCCTCCATTATCAAACCTAGATATAAAAATCATAACTCTTTTTTATGAATGTAGGAAATTAGAAGCACTCAAGTTTGTTTCAGCAATAGACATATTAGGATCAAGTTTCTTTAAATGGCCAATATGAGCATCCATGGTAGACATGATATCCTATGTCACACAAAAACAAAGTGTTTGTTTCTAAATTCTATTTTTCTTGTTTTTGGTTTTATGTGTTGTTCTAGGTGGTTTCCTTAGTTTTCATGATGACCATTATCATAATGGTATGCTCATGTTGATGTTCACAACTTCCAATTTCACCATCCTTATTGAAATAATTATTTTTCCTTATGTTTTAATGACAAAATTCATTTTTAAAAGTTGGTAGACTTCCATAACTAATTAGACTTTACAAGATCCTAATTTCATCTTGAGTGATAATGTTTATAATGTAGTTATAATCAGACATGGCAAGTCTAAATAGGTCTAGATTTATATTGGAGTGTCTTCATTTACTAATTTTGGGTTCATTCATCAATTAAGTTTGTGCAATCACCAAATTTTTTAGTAGTACTATGTAGGTTTTAATAACTTGAATAGGTCTTGGCAATAAATAAAGTCATTTTATAATAATAATTGGGAGGAATTTCCCTAAGTAGGTCTTTTATACACATAATATTTTCAATATTTATCAATTGCTAATGTTTTCTCTCTTATATTAACCCATCAAGTCTTAATATCTTTGAGTGCATGCCTTAAATGGTGCACTAGGAAAGGGGTGGGTAGACCATTAGTTTTTTTTAGGATTTTTGTCCCCTATACTACCACTTTATATCTTCACAACCTTCTTCCATGTATTTCCATAATCTTTTCCTCCTCTCTTACACACTCATCTAATTAGTTCACCACAATCCTTAGCACCTTCCTAATCCTAAAACCCTTTTTGATAGTATACATTACACTTCTAGTCTTGGCTAACCCTATATTCAAATTCTTAAAAGCATGTTATGGGTCTAGGTCAAATCTAACCAACTTATGTTTGAAAAACTTGATATATATTGTATTATTAAGCATAATGATCTATTATGCTAGGTTAGTAACTAGCTTAGGGATTAGCATAATTATCTTAGTGGTTAGGTATTATGTTTTTATAGATATTATTCAGTTATGAACCATTTATTTTTTTATATATTCATTTTGATATTCAATAAGAGAAATCAAATCATTCAGTATTTATTTTCCTTTATTGGTATCAGAGCACCATTCATTTCTGAGCATAATGGTAGACTAAATCATTTGCAAGGGCAAATCAAGAATTTTATATTGTCCTATTAATTAATTAATTAATTAATTAATTTCTTTTTCAATTTTCTAAGCATTCTTGTTATTCAGGTTTATTATTTTTTAGTTGTAGACATAAGAAGTGCCCTGCTATATCGATGATGGCATAGGAGGAATAGAATCAAAATCTAAACTAGTAGGAGGAATAAGTATCAAGATCATGGTAGTGGTGGTATATTTGCATGATAGAAAAATTGTTCTTAAGGTCATGATGGTGGTGGCAGATTTGATAGACTCACTTTTGAGCTCTTTTAGATCAATGATTTTGCATTCTCCATGAAATAAAACCTTGGTGTGTAGCACAGTAGAGTTGAAGAAGTGGTCAAAGCCTTTGGTTAATGCCTACCATGTAAATCCTCTCATTGTGCGTAATCCATCTTCTTGTCAAGCTTCAAAGTCACATCCTTGATGTAGATCATGGCATTTTTATGACATGTAGTGTCAATTAAAACAAGTGAGAATATATTGAATAGATACTATTTTAGATAGTCATATGGTTAGTTTTTTTACATTATGTATTTAGGTCTCCTCTGTATGGTTTTAGTTGTCAAGCTAAAAGGTATTAGAATTCATCAAGTTTTAGATTCTAATCTTTATTTCCATATAGTCTATCTTTTATTTAGGTTATCTATTTGTAGTTTCATATGTTAAGTTTCTTTATTTCAATAAAAGTCATTTAAGTCATATAAATTTAAGCCATTTAAATTTTATTAGTATATGTGTCGATCATAGATCTTTAATATTAAGTTGTGAAAAGTTAGAGTCATCACATTTATGAGTTGAAATAAAAATAATTATTATAATAAAGTCATGTCATCTATAATCAATATTGTTTCATCTAGAGTGAATATTATTCTGGGTCCATTATTGATATTGTTAAAAGTTAAAAGTATCTTGTACAAACACATTATTGGGTGAACCCAACATCTTGAGTCATATGTATTAGAGGGAGAGTTTTATCCTAAAAAATGACATGAAAGGGTTGATATTAAAATCCATATTTATTGAGTGAAGAATTATCATTTACTATAGGCTAGAGGATACATAGAGGCTAAAGGACAACTAGCATCCTCTCGTTAGTAGCCTATGGCAAGGTCATAGCATTATTACAGTGACAAATTTTGGTGTGTTTATTTTATTTTTTGTAGTTTGTTTTTCAATAAATTACTAATCATTATTTTCCAATTTTGTACCTCCTAAAAAATAATGTTGTGGGGAGAAAAATCACTAAAGTAGTTCCTGGATCTTGGAAAATGGTTTGTGGTAATGTGATAAACCACTAAAGTGTAGTAGAAACCTCCTGCAACCCTTCAAGTTCATGGTAAACCTATAGAAAAAAACCATATGGGTTTGTGGTAATCCTTGTAATCCAAGAAACCACCAAAGGTGTTAGTAGAGAGAAGTGTTCCTGTCACTTCTAGGTTTTTAATAATCCTACAAGGAAAAACCAAGGTGACACCAAGACCTTGAAGCCACAAAGATGGCATGCCACCTCATAAAGTGAGTAGGCTATGCAGAGAGTGCAGATCTTTTTACAATGTTCATAATAAATGGGGGACCACTATTAGGTAAAATTATGTTTGTATAAATAATGTAATAAAGGGGGAATGTTAGAAAAACTAGATATATATTACATTGTTAAGTGTAATGATCTATTATGCTAGGTTAGTAACTTAGTGATTTGTGTGATTAGCTTAGTGGTTTGGTATTATGGTTCTATAACTATTATTTATTTATGAACCATTTATCTTTGTATATATTCATTCCTCTATTAAATTAGAGATATCAAAGCATTCAATCTTTATTTTCCTTTAACCTAGACTAAGACATATCTTATTTTTTTAGCAATTAGCGATATAAATTCAATTGGGCTGACCCTATCAGCTAAAATTTTAGAAAGGTTTAGGGTTAGATTCACCTATATATAAGCATTTATTTTTCCATTTATTATATATAAAAGAGTTAACTATTCATTTATGCTTATTTACAATCTCCTCTTCTACTATTCTACTTGAGGAATTATTCTGCTAAATGGGTGAATAGGTCTTCATGAGACCTATAAGAGCTAAAAGGGCCTAATTGAAAGGTCTAGTTTCTTAAGGGTGACCCATAGATGCTATGGCTAACCTATGTGGATGGTATTGGGTAGTGTCTCGATGTGATAAATACTTTAAATTTTAAGGCATGCCTATTGGTTGACCAAGATGATGTTGATCATGAATGCTCTATAAATAGTCAAACAAAATGTGATGGTTTCTAGACTAGAGAGAGACTTGTGAGAGGTGCGTATGTGAGATGTGTGGATTTAAGGAGAGGGAGAGTGCCCAATGGATGGGTTGATGATCAGAGCATATTGAGGACTATGTGTATGACCTATGTGTCATGTTTTTGATGTCATAATAGTGCTCTTACAAGTTAGAGATGAGCCAAGAGGTCTAGGGTGATCTAAAAAGATGTTTTGTATGTTTTGAGTGTGCTAAGTTGAAGAGAGATGATATACTTTATATCTTCATCAGACTAGTAGGAAATTAGTGTTCAGTAGATGTTGTGTTCATAGGTGTTATTTTCTATACTCGAAACCTAGGGGGTTGTATCCTTCTTACAAGTTGAAGCTTGATAAAAATCTAGTTGTTATGGTTTCTTAACTAGATAAGTGTTGTAGCACCTTATGGGATTTACATCTCCCTAAATAAGGGATTGTAATTCATTGATCAGTTATAGCTAGTGTAAAGTGGTTTTTTCTATTATAGGATAGTAGTCCAATTTTAGGTTTTAGTGGGCTTTCTCCCTCAAGAGGGTTTCCCACATATGTCATGTGTTAAGTGCTTTATCTTGCATTCTCTCTCTTGTTCATTACCATGCATGATGTGTATGCTTAATGAATGCTTGTAATAACTAATGAAGAGTTTTGGAAGGTTTAGAATTTTAGTTAGATTATTTGGGATCATTGATTCACCCCCTATTAGTTATTGTACCTCTAATAATTGGTATTAGAGTAGGTCCTTTGGTAAAGGCTTGATAGCTTGAAGGTGATCTAAGGTACAATATGGGTAGTCATCAAATTCAAAGAGGTTTCTCTACAAAGAAATCATCAATGTTTAATGGATCCAATTGTGCTTTTTGGAGTGCAAGGATGAGGAAATAAATTATATCCCTAGGGTTTGGTGTATGGAAATATATTGTGGATGGTTATGTTTATCCTACTACTAATCCATATAGTGATATAGATAAGAAGTTGTTTGATAAGTATTTTAAGGCAATGAATGCCATCACTTGTGGTCTTATAGAGACTGAGTTCACCATGGTAATCCATTGTAAATCTACTAAAGAAATATGGGGCAAAATGTAGATCATTTATGAAGGAGATTCAAAGGTCAAGATTAATAAGTTGAAGACTCATATAAGGCAATTTGAAATTCTCAAGATCAAGGAAGAAGATTTTATGGCATATTTTCTAAAGAGAGTTGACAAGATTGTGAACATCATCAAAGGTCTTGGAGAGAACCTTGAAGAGGCTATTATAGTTTAATTTTTTTTAATGTCTCTATCCCTCAAGTTTGATTGTAAAGTATCTATTATAGAAGAAAGTCATGATCTTACTCAGTTGAATATGGATTAATTGCATGGCATCCTTACTACCTATGAGATGAGAGTAAATGATGATATACCACCAAAGAAGGAAGAAACATTCATGATAGATATGAAGCATAAGAAGAATTTCCAAGGTAAAAAACATAATATTAATAAGGATAAAATGATTACTTTGTTTACAAGGAAATTGAAAATAGGTTTAGGCATGTATAAGGGTAAACTAACCTTAAAATGCTTCAATTATGGAGAGAAAGGACATTTTGTGAGTAAGTTGCCTCATAATAATGATAATAATGATGATAAAGAGCATGGTGAAGGCCAACATGAAAATAAGAATACATACAAGAAGAAAGGATTTAGAAATTATAACAATAGTAAGAAGTCTTTCAAGAATAATAAGAGTCTCTACATCGATAAAGATTATAGCTCATTATATGAGAGTGAAGACAGTGATTCAGAGTATGATCATGAATATGATGCCCTTGTTGAAGACAAATCCATATTCATGACTAAGGAATGAAGTTGATCACATAAAAATTATTCTTCTTGGAGTGATTTAGATGATGATGAAGATGAAGATGAGGTGGACTATGAGACTGTATTTACAAATGCCCTTGAAGAACTAAAGATTGAGAAGAATGTTAACAAGAAGATGAAGTCCAAAATCAAGTACTATGAGGATAAATATAATGTGTTTGAAGCAAGAATGAATGAAGATACTAAGGATCATGAAAATATGATCAAGCATCTCATTTTTCAATTAGAAATTCTATCTGCAAGCCTAAAAGCCAAAAAATATGAATGTTCAAGGTATATAATTAAAAATGAGTCATTAAAATCTGAGTTAGAGAATATATCTAGTAAGGTGAAGTTGTTTATGAGATTTTAAAAGATATCAAGTGATCTAGATAATATTCTAAATGATCAAAAGTATAAAAGTTATAGAACTATTCTTGGATACAAAGAAGAACCAAAGAATGCAACTCAAGACAAGATGAAGACTAATGTGAATAAGAATAATTTGACGTTGTAGACAAATCATCAATAAAAGAATGAAGGTGATGATAGGATGAAGAGAAATTAGATCAAACATCCAAATTCCATGAGGTATGCAGGTTTGAATGGTTATTGTTACACATGTAATTAGTTTGGGCATAGAGTAGAGAATGCAATAGACCTATTAGAAATGATTTTTCATGGAACTGTGATGAGGGTCATTAGTCAAAAAGTTTCAAGAAAGTTATGTGCTTCAACTCTCTTGATGTAGGACACTTTAAAAACCATTATCCACATAAGTTAGACAAGGTGAGTCATCTTCAAAAATAGGAGGTTGTTTCATTTGTCCTAACATAGGACACATTGCAATTTTGTTTCCAAAAAAGGTGAGATAAATTGTGTTTCCTTCAAGGAGTATTGTTTGCTACAACAATGAGAATATTGGCCATATTGATAGGTTTTGTAATCAAAGGTCATCAATTCAAAATGATTTTAATCAAGCTCTTAGAGTGCAAGGAAGAAGGCAAGTTAAATCATGAAAACCAAAGGTGGTAAGTGTGAGTCATGATGAGTCTTCATGTCCAAGTAATATGTTTGAGATGATGGAGAATGATTTAGAAGTTGGAGAATGTCAAAGGTTCTCATTGTCTGATCATGTTGTGGATAAAGAGACTAAGCTCAAGGAGAGGATCAAGGTACTAGTTGAAGCTAGTTTTGAGATATGTATGGATCTAAGTGAACATACTACCATTATTGAGCATGTATCATGAAAATAACACCAATTATCAATACTTAATGATGATGTTCCTAACTATAAGGTGGATTATTTAGATGAAAAGGTATGTCATAAATCTATATTGTTTCTATGTACTATCAATTCAATCCTAGAATAAAATAAGAATATGGTAGTGTATGAGCATGTTGCTTATATTAATCCTAAGAAGAATAAGATTAACTATAAGTATCAGATGACCAAGGAGGAGAAGTAATATGAGGAGTTATGGGAAACTTCTAGTTTCACATTATTCTAAGACATTATGAAGTAGGATGTCTCTACCTATGCATCTTAGGAGACATATTTCTTGTGGAGAATAAAGTTTTTGTGCTCATTATATTAATGCCAATAAGAGAAGGTGACTGATTAAGGAGGAGCAACAAGTTAATGAGATTATTCTAGAGATTTTTGAAGGAGATTTTGTGCAAGGTTAGAATGGGTGTTTCTAGATGACATTATGATATTGATAAATGTCAAGAAGATTTTGATGCTCAAAAAGGTCTGTTAGCCTTATTCTTGATTGATCCATGTGGTTTTGTGGTCTAAAGGTATGTTGAAGTCAAATTGAAAATTTTAGAGTGCTCTTAGTTTTCTCAAATTTGTCTTAAGGGCAAGTAGGCCTAAAATGGGTTTTAGGATGTTAAGGTTCCCAAATTTATGGAATCTCAAATATTGGTATAGAAGTGTGTGGTGGTTATCTCCAAGTGTGAAAGATTTTTCAAAGATGGGTGTTGATTACAAGGTGGTTTGTTGACTATGTTTATTTTTAGATTCTAGGGTTTTGAAATATGATTAAAAAAAGTGGTTTGCCTTATGATTTGAATTCTAAGGTTTATTAATAGGTTGAATGGGCCAAATGGGTTGTCAAATCAAGCTTCACAAAGATATAAAGGTTTATTGTTTTCAAATTATTCATGTTTTTCAAGATGGAGGCCTAATTAGCTAATAGGTTTATGAATGGAGTATGTTTCATAGGTTGAGTTAGGTGATGGGAACTATTGTGATTGAGGGGGAATATGAGATTGATCCATATATGAAGTTTTAAGTCTTGATAGTGTGTCTACTGAAAGTTGTGGGATTTTCAAGTTTGATGTATGGCTATAAGGAGACTAGACAAGCCTAGTGAAAAGAGTGATTTTTATTTAATTTCTCAAAAATAAAAAGCCATGAGTATTTAAATGTGAGTACTTAGGATTGGTTTAGTGCATTTTTTCTATTTATTGATTGGCATGAAGTTTTATCGGTGGTCTTTGAGGTGGTTTGAGAGAGAAGGATATTAAGCCTATATGGTGGTTATTCATGGTGTGTGGATATCTAAAGATGCTCAGGAGGTGTAATTTATCATAAATATTAGAGGGAGTACCTCTCAGATGTTTTTGGGTGAGTTCCATTAGTTTTAGTGTTTTGTGTGTTCTTTGTTCATTGGTTGTAGTGCTTGGTTGAAGAAATATTGACATATTATAACAAGTTGTTAAGGCAAGAAGAGGTAGGTTCAAGGTAAAGGGGAGTTTTTACTATCTTTATATGATAGTATTATCATATTGGTAGTATTTTTAGGTCTTAAAGATTAGTTTTTTCCCACGTTTTCATAGTGTCAAAGGGGAATAAAGTTCTTATTGTGAGACTATTTGAAGAGAGAAGAAATGTGAGCTGTATATTGTTTTATGATGGGTGTTAATATCAATGACAAAGGGGGAGATTTTTAGAGAGTTGAAAATAATTTCATGGTAAAGTCAAGATGGTATCCAAGTGAGTGTATGAAGTGCTTTGATATTCCAAGTGACAATAACAAAGTGTGCAATGTGTTTGTCCTTGTATGCTTGAAGTATGCTTCGTTGATATTTAGCTTTGGCATGGTTTGAGATGATTAGGGATGAGTCCAAAAAATTGAACCTGAGAAAATTTTCCTATCAGTTCTCAAGGATGATTGGCAATATTATGTGTATGAGTGGATTTCATCTAGTTTATCATTTTTTTCATTTAGACATTTTGGGTCTAGTGGTAGAAAATCTGAGTAGGCAATTTATTGACATAATAATTTCCATGTGTGAATGAGTAAAGGGGAGTTAGTCATATGTTTATGATTACATTAGTCCCAAGTTGTTATGATCTAAGTGTAAATTCATGCAATGAATCTCAACCAATTATATGTGTGTGCAAATTTGGGCTCCTAGGCATTTTGACAGTGTTTTTTATGTTTAAACAAAGCCAAGTAAGCAATTTTGTGACAACATATCTCTTACGTATGAAATTTGTAGGAGAAACTTGATATATGGATGAATTCACCTATGACAGAAGATACTATTGATAAATCTTAGGTCATGATACTAAACATGATAAAAGATATGCAATTGAAAAGTTGGGCTCCCAAGCTATTTGATAGTGTTTTCCCAATGTGGGAGGAAAAGTTGAGTAGGAATTTTGATGTAGTCATATTTGACATGTGTAGAAGTTTAAAAATAATTTGATCATATGGGTTTGTTCTATTTTGTGCATGGTTTCTATACACTAGGTTTTAGGTCATGTAATCAAGTGCATCAAAATATATGCATGCACAATGTTAGACTTCCAGATAGTTCTTGACATAATTGGCTTTGTGGCAAAAAAAATCTAATTGAATAGCTTAAAGGTGTTATATCTCTCATGTGTGAAGGTTTAAAGAATAAATGGTCATATGGACTTGTTTATTATTATTCCTAGATTATATGGTGAAAATTTTAGGACATGCATTTAATTAAGGTAAAATATATATCTGTGCAAAGTTGGCCTTCCAAGAATATTATAATGGTTCCCATACTTAGCCAAATATACATGAAGTCAAAGTTTATGACCAAATGGAGATCTAATGGTTCACAAGAGTTCATAATTATCAAGATCAATGATGTGAATTAAGCCAAAGTGTTTAGAAATAATGTGAGGGTGCCAAGTGTCATGGTCATGGGGGTTTTGAGAAAGATTGAATGGTGAGCACTATAAGATAAAGATGGAGCTAATCTGTTGAGATCGATGGTGCGTATGTGGTTAAGATTTTAAGATTGCATGATATAAGGTTAACTAGTCATAGTTTAATGTTTGGTAGTGATGCTCTATGAGTTAAATTTCAAAGAAGATCAATAGTGTGTAATTGATCTAAATAGTGAGAACACGATATGATAACATAGTGTTTGAGGTTTAACTATGATCATTTGAATTCAAATATTTGAATTTAACAAATGCAAGCCTAGTGTTCGGTTGTTGGGCCATGACTTTTGAGCCAAGATGAATTCAAAGGTGCTATAAAAATCAAAGTTGAAGAGGAATCTGTTAGGTTGTGGAGCTAAAAGCTTCACTAATGAAAATAGGGAAGGAGGTTGCTGAAGTGTCATAGACACCGGCGTTAGTTAGGCCAACTGACATTGGTTAGTATTAGACAGGAAGAGCAACTAACGTTGGTCAGGGATCAACTGGCATCGGTCATCTCCAGGTAGATAGGGACTAACATCGGTTGCCTGTGCAGTTTCGAACTATGAGTTCTACAGACAATTCATTAACAAAATAAGTGTTTGCATGTTAAGATCCAATTTTAGACTTGAAGTTATGGATCTAATTATTGTAATTAGGTGTCTAATTATTGTTTGCATGAGATGTATATAATAGAATCATGTGCTATATTGTAATGTGTGCTAGAGAGTAAGAGAGCAAATATTAGCTCCTTCTGTATGTGAAGAGAGCATGGTGTGTTCCTCTTAGTGCCACAATGCCAAGTGTGGGTGGTGGTTTGGAGAATCAGAGGGATTCTTCATGTATGTAGGATCTTGGTTGGTGGGTGTGCAAGGCCACGTTTGGAGATCTACATGGTAAGTAAGATCATTGATCTGTAGGTGTGTGTGTGTGTGTGTGTAAGGTCTAGGTTTATAGGTGTGTAGAACTAGGTTGATCTATAGGTGGCAGTAGAATCAAGGTGACAACAACACAACAAGGAGCAAGATCAGGCAAGATCTACTTGGAGTATGGTGTGTACTCGGTCATAGAGCAAAGAGGAAGGCAAGGTAGTTCCTTCCATAAGTAAGATCATTTGAGTTACAGGTTATTTCAAGTTCAAGGGAGATTTACTTGGAGTATGTTGAGTACTTAGAGTGCTTGGATAACTTATGGAGTGTGTGGAGCACTTGGGTAATGGTAGTAGTGGATACTAATTGGTTGGAGGTGAACACCAACTCTGTGTTTGAGTTGTGTGTTGGGACCGTAAGAGAGAGAGCTTTGAGGAAAGAATTACTGTACACTTGAGGTGTGGGAAGCCTTTGAGAGGTGTGAAGAATAAGTGGCACCTTCTTTATTGTATTCTTTTTTGGATGAGTATTAATACAAGTTGTGTATTGTCTCTCATATTCTATGTTGTTTTTGATTTCTAGTTACTTGTTACTTCTGGTTAATTCTGCATGTTAGTTGCTTGTATATGGTAATCAATGGTGCTTTCTTGGGGTCCTAACAGTTGGTATTAGATCAAGGTTATTGGCTCATAGCTTGATACCACTAAAAGTTGGTATCAAAGCTAAGTTTGTAGGGAGCAGGTTTGTGTTTGGTTACAGGTCACTCTCAGGAGTTTCTAATTGAGTGGGATTATAGCAATGGCAAAAGAAAGTACACTAAGAATGGAGGAATTGAAAAGCATGAATGGTCAATTACGATCTTATGGAAAGAAAGTGCAGGTAAAGAAATATTGTTGGTTGGTAGCAGATCAGTATGAAGGAACTAAAGAAGCAGATGTTGCAGGTGTTGTTGCATAGGATGCTCTGGGATGTTTCTTGGATAAAGTTGAATCTTGGTTAATATATTATGTTGCCTCTTTCCATGCAGCCCCAAGTAGAGGGTTTGGTGAGCATTGTCATAGTATTTGCAAAGGGGAAGTGTAGCTAAAATTTTAGGTGGCTAACACATGGGTGTTGAAGAAGGTCATGCAGGTCCCAGTCTTAAAGATGCAGCTAATTGCTTCAGGAAAGTTGGGTGATGAGAGATGCACAAAAACTCTCATAGCAGATGCACTTGAATTAACTGGTGGTAATAAATTAGGTACTCTTTATCTACTTTCTTATATTATTGATTCTTATTTTGTTGTGAAGATGTGGCTTTGTAGGCTTGGTCACATGAGCAAGAAGGAGATGCATGTTCTTAAGCGGAAGTCAGATGTCTTTGACAAACTTAAAAACTAGAAAGCCTTGGTGTTTCTGGAGGAGATGATGGATAGAGATCAGTGGATGGAACTGAGCAACTCTGAGCAGGGTGGTTTGGATAGGGTTTTGATCCATGGAGAGCTTATGGGTAAAAAGTCATCACTCATAGGCGAACACAGTTACCGGTGTCATTCAAGGGGAACTGACATCAAACAGACAGGTGCCAACATTGATCGTGTGCAGACCAGAGAAGTCAGTGGTGTCAAGCAAGATGGCTATTGGTGTTGGTCATAGAATAGATGTCGGTGAACAAGTAATACTAACCTTGGTTAGAAAACTGGGATCAGTAGAAAGGACAGTCACATGGGAACCGACATCAGTCGGATGCAGATTGTGTGGTGACCGAGGTCGGTCACTGTAATGGATTTTGGGTGGACAACAAGCTGTCAACGAGTCTCAAACACCCATGGGGAGGATTGAAAGTGTAATTAAGCCTCAAATTCATTGTTCCTCTTCTTTATACTAGTTACTGACTGCAGAGTAGGAAAGATCTAGGAAATAGTGGGAGCATGGCATGAATAGGATGTTGGACCAAATGAAAGATTTGGTAGGGTTGCTAGCTGGTATGAAAGCACTGAGATGAATGGATACCTTGGTTAAAGAATAGAGAGAATGGAAATGTGAGATGGAAGGCTAGGTCATATGGTCTTGAGAAAGCTGCAAGACAGTGGTACAGGTTTTGACAGGTGGATGACAAAGCAGGGCTTTAGTCAATGTCAGTGTAACCATTGTGTTTGTCTTACTAAGTGGATGATGATTGAAACATTATCCTATTACTGTATGTGGATGGTATGCTAGCTAGCAGGTTCATACATATAGGGTTTTGCTAAGCTAAGGGTAAGGTTAGTTCAGTGGCATGTCATGAGAAATTTGGAGCAGTGAAATTCTTTGGCATGAGAGACATGGAAGATCACAGGTTGATTTTGTCTCTAGTGGGAGCTGATGTGAATCAGGTGTTAGCAAGGTTCAATACGTAGGATGCAGAACCAAAGCACACGAAGGGCTAGATAGTTTAGTATCTGAAATCACATGAGGTCTAGTATAGACCTGAGTTTTCCCTAGCAGTGGGAGCTGTCAAAGAGTTAGGAGCCAATTTGGGGAAGTGGGTTTTCAGGTATTTGAGAGGGACCAGCAGTAGGTATACGTGTTATACAAGGTCAGGACTTCACTACATGGGTTTTTAGGTTCAGATGTGGTAGGTTACTCAGATGACAGGAGGTTCACCATAGGTGTTGTGGTGGTTGGTCTTTAGAGTTGAGCTTGAAGAGGGATACAAGCCAAGAAACAAATTAGACAGTGTACAGGTATAGGTATAGTGTAGCTATTTATATCCAAGTGGGAGATTATTAGGTTATGGAGCTAAAAGCTTCACTGATGCAAGTAGGGAAGGAGGTTGCTAAAGTGTCATAGACACCGGTGTCAGTCAGGCCAACCGATGTTGGTTAGTATTAGACAGGAAGAGCAACTGACGTCGGTCAGGGATCAACTAGCGTTGGTCATCTCCAGGCAGACAAGGACTGACATTAGTTGCCTGTGTAGTTCTGAACTACGAGTTCTATGGATAGTTCATTAATGAACTGAGTGTTTGCATGTTAAGAGCCAATTTTAGACTTGAAGCTGTGAATCTAATTATTGTAATTAGGTGTCTAATTATTGTTTGCATGAGATCTATATAATAGACTCATGGGTTGTATTGTAATGTGTGCTAGAGAGTAAAAGAGCAAATATTAGCTCCTTCTGTGTGTGAAGAGAGCATGGTGTATTCCTCCTAGTGCCACAGTGCCAAGTGTGGGTGCTGGTTTGGAGAATTAGAGGGATTCTTCATGTATGTAGGATCTTGGTCAGTGGGTGTGCAAGTTTGGAGATTTGCATGGTAAGTAAGATCATTGATCTATGGGTGTGTGTGTGTGTGCAAGGTCTAGGTTTTTAGGTGTGTAGAACTAGGTTGATCTGTAGGTGGCAGTAGAATCAAGGTGATAGAAACACAATAGGGAGCAGGATCAGGCAGGATCTACTTGGAGTATGGTGTGTACTCGATCCTAGAGCAAAGAGGAAGGCAAGGTAGTTCCTTCCATAAGTAAGATCGTTTGAGTTTCAGGATGTTGCAAGTTTAGGGGAGATCTACTTGGATTACATTGAGTACTTGGAGTGCGTGGAGCACTTGGATATTGGCAGTAGTGGATACTGATTGGTTGGAGGTGAACACCAACTCTATATTTGAGTTGTGTGTTGGGACTATAAGAGAGAGAGATTTGAGGAAATAATTACTATACACTGGAGGTGTGGGAAGCCTCTAAGAGGTGTGAAGAATAAGTGGTATCTTCTTTATTTTATTCTTTTCTGGATGATTATTAATACAAGTTGTGTATTGTCTCTCATATTCTGTGTTGTTTCTGATTTCTAGTTACTTGTTACTTTTGGTTAATTCCGCATGTTAGTTGCTTGTATATGGTAATCAATGGTGCTTATATGGGGTCCTAATAGAATCCATGGTGAATTTATTATACTTAGTTATATGGTCTACATGTACTAATAATCAAATATATTAATCTCCAAATTTGATTGTGTGTTTGACTATGTTATACAAGTGACTCAATAAGGATAATTGATCTTGTGTTGATGTTATTTTGATGTTTCCTTATGACTTAGCTATTATAAATTATTTTAGACTCCTTTTCAATGATTTTTATGGTCTTTAGAGGTTTGAACAATTGATATTATATATGAATAAATATTAAGAAGTTAACTGTGTGTTTGTTCATGGTGTTCCTATGTACAAGGTCCTTGTTTAAGTTTTTTAAGCATATGGAAAGGTGAGTATAGTTGACTATGATCATTCAAGGAAGTCAAAGGAGTCATATGGAGTGGAACTATGCATTTAAAGGTGGTCTTTTTTTTTTTCTTGCTTGTTGAAGTGCTAAATGGGTGAATAGGTCTTCATGAAACCTATAAGACCTATAAGGGCCTAGTTGAAAGGTGTAGCTACTTAAGGGTGACTGATAGGTGTTATGGAAAACTTGTGTGGATTGTATTATGTTTATTCTCAATTTCTTATATGCCTGAGAGGTTAAAGCATGGATATTGGCTAACCAAGATGGTATTGATCATGAATACTCTATAAATAGTGAAACTAAATGTGATGGTTTTTAGACTGGAGAGACTTATGAGAGGTGTGTATGTGAGAGTTATGGAATGAAGGAGAGAGAGAGAGTGACCAATGGATCTATTTATGAGTATAGTAGATTGAGGACTATGTGTATGACATGTGGGTCATGTTTTTGATGTCAAAGTAGTGCTCTTACAAGTTGAGGATGAGAGAAGAGGTCTAATGTGATCCAAAAGGATGTTTTGGATGCTTTGAGTGTGCAGAGTTAAAGAGCTATGATATACTCTATATCTCCATTAGATTGGTAAGAAATCAATGTTTAAAAGATGTGTTCATAAGTGCTATTGTGACTACTCAACACTTAAGGTTTTGTATCCTCCTTACAAGGTGAAGCTTTCTAAAAGTCTAGTTGTTGTGGTTTCTTAGCTAGATAGGTGTTGTAGCACCTTGTGGGATTGTAGTCTCACTAAATAAGGGATTATAGATCCTTGATCAATTGTAGCTAGTCTAAATAGTAATTGTTATCATAAGAAAATAGTCCAATTATAAGCTCTAATGGTTTTCCTCCCCAAAGAGGGTTTCTTAGATATGTCATGTGTTAAGTTATTGATCTTGAATTATCTCACTTATTCAGTATTATGAATGATGTGTATGATTCATGAATGATTATGGTAATTGATTAAATTTTTTGAAAGGTTTATAATTTAATTTGGATTATCTAGGATCACTAATTCACCCCCCCCCTCTCAGTGACTATACCTCTAACACCACTTGCACTTTCTAATCCCCAAATCTACTCCTTAAACTTAAACAGTACCTTCCCACTTACTTTCATTATGAGGATAAAGTCCTCATACCTATAGACTTGATAGAGCCATGCCATGTCTAATTTTAGTGGTGGTAGGTATGTAATTGTTAGAGCTTTGGTTATGTAAAATATGAGACACTTATTCATAACCATTTATCTACCCCATATTACCATATTTGAACACATATCTTACTATAGATTAAAAACCAATCTCATTTATTGGTTTTATTAAAGTTATCATATTGATGAACACATATAGGCCACATTGCTTCCCTTTTAAACTATAATATGTTTGAACAAACCTATTCTACCTATGAACTTTATGGAAGCTGAGAACTCATAATATGCATATATCTTCTTTAAATAACAATGATCACAACCATGAAACAATATTGTGACTCCAAAAAATGGGCCCTGTAAGTTTTAAATCTTTGAACTGGAGGTCAAGATTGTGCTTTAATGGCAATAGAACTTCATCATAACAATCTTGAATATATGAATGCATCTTATGCTAAGGATGATTGGCTGATCTCTAATGATGACATATTACTTTTTAAATACTTTATTGGTTTGAAATTAGGTCAAAATTACTCTTAATTGAAGTCCCCTAGCTTAAAATTTTGATATTGGCCATCGATATTGATCTAATCCTTCGAGATTAAGAAATTTATCAATTCCACATTCATCTATGGGATCTTCCTATTAGTTCCATGATTCAATGTACTTGTACCATATGGTGTTCTCATATTCAATCTATCCCTTTGACTTCTTGACCCCATACACATCATCAATCTCCTTGGTCTGATTGAATGCATGTCATCAATCTACTTTATTGATATTTTTGGTCATTGTGATCATGACACTTGTCATCCCCTCACTTGATTTCAAGATCCTCTACATTTTTGACTTATGATGTCACCATTATTTATTAGGTGTAAGATCAAACATGCTCCATTAGATATTTGGGACCCACTGACACTATCTTGTTACCACTCATCATTGGATATTTGATTTTATTGAATGTCAACCATTGATCTTATTTTAGGCACTTTTTAACTTATTGACCTTGTAGATGTCATAGATCTTTTATCTGATCTCCCAAGATCTTGATAATTATTGAATTTGTGTTCAACCTTGGAACATTTTAATTCAAATAGATTTTTATCATATCTTTAACTTGATGTCCTCACACACATCTCACTCTACAAGTGTAAATTTAAAGTCCTATATCTTTAGATAGTAAACTCATCAAGATATGAAATTTTCATAGAATGTTCAATCTATGAAAATATTCATGTCCATGCAACTCTTTGACCTTGGTTAAATTTTATAGTGCATATATCAAATGTGTAACCAAAATAATCTATTCATTTTTGCATGATGTTTGATGATGGTCTAATCCATCTTCTTCACTTGCTCAAGAAATTTCATCATTTGGTCAATTAGGAACTTTGCTCAGCTGATCTTTCTAGGTAGAATATTTGTATGTGGACCAAATTTGGCTAATAATAACCATATATATGGTTTGTCTTGATTTATTTTATGATCAAAACATAATCTTCCAATCTTCTAGGGTATCCTATTGATACAAGAAAAAAAGTGTGTTTTTTAGTGGGCTAGGTTGGACATCCTCAACACCCCATTGTGATGAGAGTTCCTTACATACCAATACTCCAAAGGGGGATCATTCTCAATGTAGTCCTCCCAACCTAAGTTATGGTACAAGTTCAAGTGAATTAAGTATGATGGTTGACTTGAGTGCTTTGAATGTGCTTAAGACTGTAAATTTTAGCAATCTAAGCTTACAAATGTTGTATATTATAGTATGTACAAGTAGGGAAGAATACTAATTGATAACCTTAATTTGCAAAACTTATTATAAGTTTGGATATGTCATTTACATATAGTGGTTAATGGAATAAAATTCAAGTATTTATATTGTTTTAGTACATTTACAGGTGATGAAAGTGGTCTAGGTTGACCCTATTAGGTCTAAGATTTGAAAAGATATTCATGTATAGAAAAAAGAGGGAAAGGAAAATAGCACTAATAGAAGGATTAAGCCAATTTTAATTATCCCACATAAGTGTTGGTGAAAGATCAAGTGAATCTAGGATGATGGTTGACTTGAGTTATTTGAATGTGATTTAGAATATAAATCAAAGTAATCTCAACTTAGGAATGCTATAGATGGTAGTATGCATAAGTAGGGTAGAATAGGGATTTATAACCTTAAATTTTTCACAACTTATTCTAAGTTTGCATATGTAATTTACATCTCATTTCCATCTAATGATTAAAGGAATATAATTAATGTATTTATATTATTTTAGTGCCTATGTAGGTGTTAAAAGTAGTCTCAGTTAAGCCTAAAAGGTGTAAGATTTGAAAAGATATATGTTTGTGGAAAAAAGAGGGAAAGGATAGTAGTGACAATATTTAGATACTATTGTCATGTGGTAGTAATGTCCCTAGTATGAATCTAGTATCTAGGTGGTAGAACCTAGGGAATGAATAACATGATGTAAGATTGAGTGTGTAGGACTACTTTAGGGATGACTAGGGATGTTTTTGGCCTACACGAAGGCTATATAAGTGTGAAAATAGGCTCTAGGATAGGACTAGGGTTTAAATAGGGATAGGTTATCTTAAAAATAACTTTTAACACTCAACTATATCTTTTAGTTCATTATAGATTCCTTGATGTATCAATAATTCAATAGCCTCTCAAATAATCATCACTTAGGAAAGGGGATTGATTTTTACTTATCCTTTCATGATTTATTAATGTTACTAGGTGTTATGATTAGTTTCCTTGAAATAAACTTATATTATTTAGTGGTTATTCAAATTGTCTCTTAGGTGCATTGGATAACATGTGTTGATTAGGTTGGCATGACACTATATTAATCATTATTATTTATTCCTTATTATCATATGTAGGTTTTAACTTTGTTTTAAACTTTAAAAATATATATTGGGGTTATCTAGGGTTAAAGAGGGATAAATATAGATTGAGATTCAAAGGTGATAAACTATCTCTATATAAGGCTAATTAGATGTTAAACTCAGATATATCATATGTTGAATTCATTAAATTGAGATAGGCTAAAAATAGTAAGCAAAAATATGCTAGATATGAAAATAACAAATAAGAAATGTACTTAGCTAGTTTTGATATTGACATAATTCTAGATATGAGTAGGTGGGAAGTATACTAGATGAGTGTTCTCAAAAAGTCACCAAATTATCGATTAAGTGCCTTTGGATTTAAGAATACTATCATTAGCCTTCAAAAATTGCATTGACGATACTATATGAACTTGATATAGATGTCATGTGTGAAATACCTACTAGAAAATGATATAGCCACTTATAGGTAAAAGTATTGTAATTTATGGAAAATTTAATGCCAAAGTGGTGATGTCATTGATGAAGGATGATATCATGAAGTAATAAGAAGGCTTTAATAAGTCTAGTTCTAACATGATAGACTTAGTGTGAAGGCACAAGCTTGGTAGTTTGTTGAGTTAATAAGCATGTGAACTATGTGAACATGGAATGAACATTGGGATTATGGAATTAGTGCGTATGACATGTTGATGATGATTTAAGATAAATATAATAATGTTCCATGCATTTTCAATATCCAAGTTTGACTTATGGTTCTAGACCTAATATGCATAGAGACCTAGTGAGGTCCAAATGAAGGGTCAAATTGAGTTTCCAAGGTGATAAATCTCATGTGAGCATGGATTCAGGTATAATAGGGTGGTTCAATGGTGTTAACCAAGTTTTAGGTCTTAAAGATGAATATAAATCAAGATATCACATTGGAAGGTCTCATATATATACAAAGTGAAGGTTTCAAGCCCAAGAAGGAAGTTAAGATGCTCATTGGAATGTGTAGAATTTTCATGGTGATTTGAGACTTTTATAGTAGTTGGGTAAATGTCCTAAGAAGATTCCACAATAATTTTATAAAGAAACTAATCCCTCATCTCTATGAACAAACACTAATAAGGTAATGAGGTTTATGTGCTTATAAACCCTCATAATGGAGTGATTGGAAATATTTAAATGGTTTTGACCTTTTATGGATAATTTTATCAATTTTTATGATTGGATGTTTTATAGGACTCTCTAGGAACCTCCAAGTGGTAGTGATGTGTTAAGGTAATGTGTAGAAGGTATAAAAAGGTGCATGTTTCTAGATAATTTATTGATATAGGTAGGGTTGATTGAGTTAAAAAATGAAATTTGATGGAGGTTGAAGTAAAATATTTTCTATTTTCTCTATATAAATAATTTTTGTCAATCAAGCTGACCTATCACTAATCTATAGATAGTGAAAATAGTGAGTAATAACTAGACAGAGTGAGAACTTGTTTAGGAATTATGTGCAAGTGAATAGGGATGGATAAAATGGTTTGGGGTGTTTTTTTAGACTTGTGACTCATGTTACCTTATTTTTTAAGTATTGGTGATTCTCATACATAGGCTAGAAGATGCTCTCAAAGTGGAATATCTAAGTGAAGGTGAACAATGAAAGGTTGAGTTCAGATATTGGTGTATACATTCCTCATTTACTATTAAAAATTTATGTATATGTTATTTAAGTTTATTAAAGTATGTTTAATTAATAAATGAATTCATTTTAATATCAAGGAAGTGTCTACACAAGTGTTGGTAATCGTGTTCACTTTGATTATGTTTTGAGACAAAAAGATAGTTCTAGGTTTACTAGAGTAAGTGATGTATTTAAAGTCCTTATGGCCTATTTGGAGGTAATAAAATATTTTGTGATATTTTTGAATACTCCTATATATTTTATTACTATTTTTTTATGATTTAAAATGACTTTCAATATGCTAAAAATTCATGATTAGATGACTAGTTTTCTGGAGTCATTAGTATCTTGAAAAACTTAGTGGAAAAGGTGTTTCTGATGCATTATGTCTTGATTAATAATGATTAAAGTGAATAAATATTTAATGGATTTATTTTAATATAACCTTTATGTATTGGTAGATAATTTTGTGCCCATATTGTTGTGGATAAGTCAAAGTTTATTGATTGGGTGTTGGCAATATTTGGTGGCTCTAAGTGAGCTTATTGAAAAGAATGTTTAATGCTTACAAAGGTTGAGTTGAAGAATATAATAAGATGTATGATAACCCTAATGTCATAATATGTATATAAATATTATTATTCTCCATATTTTATTGCAATAAACTATGTTTGTACTTCAATGTTTATGATTGTATTTTGGTATGTATTGGCAGATCTAAGTGGTGAAGTTGCAAAAGAGTTCTTAAGGCCTATTGGTATTTATAATGATGTGTAATGAACATGGAAAGATTTTTTAAGTCATTAGTGATCTATTTTATGTTATTTTATCATATTTTAATAAGTAATGTTGACTATTAAGCTTCAGTTCTATGAAATAAATTTTTTATGTAAGAAGGCCTAAAAGGATAGAAGACCTAATTAATAGGTTCAAGGTGTGAAATGGATTTATAGGTATTAAGTACCCAAGCTGAGATTATAATATATATATTGAATTTATATTTTAATTTTTTGATTCATTAGTTTAATATAAAGATAGGCCAAAGATTTCAGTGGCAACGTGTGCCTTGAAGAAGGGTTAATTCCATTAGGTTTCTATTAGGCCTCATTGAGTTTTAGCCTCTATACATTATAACAAACCTATGGAGTATTTTTTAATGTAATTATGTTCCTATTTTAAGTTATACCCAAGTGGTTTAAGGATATTGGCTGACCAATATGGGTTATATGAAGAGTGTGGTATAAAGGTAAGGCCTAATAGGGTTATTTGGAGTAGATGAGGGAGAGTGAACTCAAGTGAAGAAAAGAGATCAATCAGAAAGCAGAGGTAGGTAATCAAGGAACATCATAGTGTGAATAATATCATTCATGCATATCTGATCAATTTTATTTAAGTAGACATAAATATAATTAGACCTAATAATCCTATAAGATGCATATTAAGTGAGTGAGCTCTAGAAACTATTTGAGTGAGAGTAAAAGGGAAAGAGTGCATACAAAGGACATCATAATTAGTTAAAGATTAAAAAATAGGTGTTAAATATGATCATAATTTCAAGGTATCTAAGTTGGTGCTTATTTTCCTAGGGCATTGAAGCCTCCTTACATGTTAGAGCTTGTAGAAGACTAGTTGGGTGGGTATTCAACTAGGTAGTGATCAGTGCTACTTGTGTAGTGGGTGATTTAGTAAATGTTGAATATTTTCATTATATTTCTGTAGTCCATGTGCATGGTTTAGTTATATTTATCCCCCAAGAGGGCTTCCCACATAATTTATTATGTCATCTTGTGATGTACCTATATGATTATTTGCTTATGCATTGATATCTTATGTATGCTTCATAGAAAGGCATTTGGAATTGAATATGTATTATTTTGAAACTAATTAACACCCAACCATATTAGTGGATAATTATAATAATTGGTATCAAATTAGGTCATTTTGAGGAAACTTGATAGATTCGAGGTTATCCTAAGTATCTTGAAGTGTGATAAGGACAAAGTTCATCTTATTTGCAGTGATGGATAAGTTTTTAAAGATCATAGTTGAGGTCTACATAGACGTTTTCATTATGGAATTATCAAGTTTGAAGAATAAATATTATGTTGAAGCTAATTCCAAGATCAAACCTAAGTTGATAGATAAAAGGACCTTGAAGACATGTTAAAAGATAGTCTTATTTATATTAGGACTCCATGAGACCTAATGAGGGTATGAGAACTAATAGAACTTTATAAGTAAGAGATAATGGTTTGTGAATACCTATGCATGGAGAAGAATCATAAAAAATAAAATCAAAGTATATGACAAGGTTTAGTTCATTAATAGATATTTGGAAGTGTTCATTTGTATAAGAAAATTTATATGGAACTTGATTGTGTCTCAACATCTTTTGATTGAGAGGTGAGTGTGAATTGATGAGTTGAATGGTGACCTTATAATCTCAATATGATTGATCAAAGTGTGTGATAGTGTTTTTAATATAATATTACACCTATATATATATATATATATTCTAAGAGTAATCATATTGATGATATATTTGAAGAGCTATCTTAAGAGGTGAAAGGTAGTGATTTGAGGGTTTCAAGATGAGTTATGACTACAAAACCTAAGGTAGGATCTAATAAGTCAAATGAGTTCATTCATGTTCTTTAGAGCTCTATGAGTATTGGATGGATTAAGATAAATGTCTCTTTCAATAGTTTCAAAGCTTATAATTCATGTGTGAGCTCAAGATGATGTGTAATAAGCAAGTTTTAGAATAGTGGATTGGGTGAGTTGAAGAATGGTCTATAATACCATTAGCATTATTTTTGATGTTGATGTCCTTGAGTTTTAAGTACTAGAGATGTTCCATGAATGATCTTTCCATGTTATATGTGCCTTAGAAGTGAAAATTAAAGTTTTGTAGGTCATATTTTATTGTAGCATATCAATATGCTAGTAATTATGGTAGTGAGTTGTTGTCTATGGCATTCTAAGATTGAGATGAAAATGTTGTATGGATTAAAGATAATAGTTTTCTAAAGGTGAATAATGTTTTCAATTTTTCATTTAGAATCTTGAATGTGTGTAGACATATTTTTAATATTGGTGTATGTAGGTTAGCTTATTATTCTTTTCGATAAAGATGAGATGCTCAGTGACAAGAAGGATGATATTAGGATCATGTATTTTTATTATCATGTCATATATTCCCTAAAGAATCCATGAAGGAATTTACTATTTTATAAAGGTGATATTTTCCTATAGCATCATGTTTTTTAAGTAAAATTGAATGGAGGTTGGTATATTACTCCATCAAAGTTATTTCATTATGTTGAGTGTTTCTTGATGTCATGGTGACCTTATAAGGTCATAAGAGGATATGTTGTCATATTTAAAGCCATCAAAATATTTTGTGATCTAATATTGATAATAAATTATGAGTTTGCATGAAGATAGATTTTGAGTTGTTTTCAAGAGTCGCCTTTGGGTATGTGCCTTGTAGATGAGTTGTTTTAGAAAGATAGAATTATCTGAGGATCATTAAATTATTTCATTTTATGTTATGAGGAGTTGATATGCCATGTTTTTAAGTTGTTCATGCCTATATGAGGTGGTTATATTAACTAAACTCATCAATAATAAGCAAGAAGGAGTGGATCCATGTTGATTAGGTATCCATGAGACCTATTGTTTATATGAGGCCTAATGGTGAATTCTACAGGGCTATTAGTGTTACAAAGAGATAAATTTAAGTATATTCAAAGATCAAGTATGAATGGATGTTATTGAAAGACATGGTCTAATCCATGATGAAACACAAAAATTATAAACAGTGATAGGCCTAACATGTGCTAATGATGTGTCAAGCAAACTTGAAACAAGTGCATGATCATAATGGGATAATTAGTACACTATGAATAGTAATTTATCTAATTCAGTAGAGTTAAGCCCAAGGACCATGGATCAGGTGGCAAGGAACAATGCCTATAAATTTATATGCAGACCTAGTGGTTGAGATGTTTAGTTTAAAGGTGACATGTGTTGTATCAAGTATCAAAGACTTGAGGAGTTTATTTGAAAATATGTGAATCTTATTTGAAGGTTAAAAAATGATTTTTGTATTTATTGATATGTAGTTTCAATTATACATGTAGTTAGGGATAGCTAAGTCAAAATGGCTTAATAAGCATGGATGGATAAAGGGGGAGCTTGTTTGGTCAGGTCCTAATATCAAATAAATATGTAGATAAACCTATGGGAAGTGTGTGTGACCTATTATGATGTGTAATTATGCCATCATGGAGGAGTTATTTAGGATTCCCCACTCCCAATCATAATATAGTAATAACCCCAAGCTATGGGTATCCTATAGTAGGGTTAAACCTCTAGAGAAGGCCAGCTTTCTTTTGATGAATCACCTAAAATAATGTTATCACATGGAAAAGGGTTATAAAGAGGGAAAAGGATCCTAAGAAATTTAACCAGGTGATGCACCAAATTAAAGGGGAGGCTCCCATAATCTTGAACCCACACTAGATCTGGATAAGACCATATTATCTCACATAATCTCATAATCTATCTAATTTCATAAGTGTCTCATGGAATAGGTTTAGGCATAACACTAATCTAGACCTATAATAGCTTGAAAAAACCCTAAAGGAGGTCAAAAAGGATGACAATGGAAGAGGAAAATTCTCCTTCATAATGCCATCATACATAACTCACTCAACATAGATCCAAGGTAAGAGACAGGTAAATAAAGTCTTTTATTACATCAAGAGGTAGTTATTAAAAATGCTTGATATGTTTAGCCTAATCAAGATGATCATATTTTGCAATATATCAAAGATTCCTCTACTCTTCAAGATCAAATAATCCTTATGAGAGTCTAGAATCCTAGAGAGAGATCTTACAAATGGAAAGAATGGGTGATATAGAGAAATGGATAAGAGAGAAGAGGCAGAATGTTAACTAATACCAATCAATGAGATGCCACCTTTTAATAAATTCTCCACCACACTTAATTCAATCTAGACTAGCCCTTCGTCAACAAGTTAACTTGCATTTAATCCAATTAGTATTCAAATTTTTCTCATTGGTTGAGTAATACACTAAAGGAAAAGAGTTTATTTTATATATGATGAGTCTTGATCTTTTCAAGGAATAAATATCCTTAAGATCTAAATAGCATTGAATTCTCCAACTACTTCTCTAACTAGAAAATATATTTACTTTAATAATCCACACCATCTTTCACTTAGTTTCATTATGATGACAAAATACTCATATCTTGATCCAGACAAAACCATCTCCATATCTATTTCATAGGTAACTGATTTTCAAAAATAATATTATGTAGAAGGATGAGATAGTTTCCCATAATCATAAATATCTACCCTTACTTTGGAATCTAAACCAAGGTCTACTATAGATGATAACTAATCCCATTTTTTAGTTTTCCTATAGTCTTAATGTTGATGAAATGAAGCTTGTTAGGTGTTTGACCTTGATTTGAAAAAAAATTACCACCCTTTTGTTTGTATTAGGCCTAAAAGACCTATTCTGCCTCCATAGAGATCTAATAGTGACACTTGATCCTTGAAATATCCATTTTGGTTTAACTTGGATCTTATTCAAACTTGGCTTCTATGAATTTACTTTCTTTGGTAAAAAAATTCTTCATTGACATCCATCGAGAGTTTCCTGGGCTCAGCTTTATTCATTGGTCATCAATTTATTGATTTGGGACTATCAAATTTAGACACTTGGTAGCCTCGTACTTGATTTGAGATTTATTAAGTTTTTGACCTCGCTCATACCATTTATATTTATATATATGAATTCAAATGAGCCATAAATATTTTACCAATTAAACTTGCTTAAGACTATTATCACGCATGCTTTTTCTTTTAGGATCTATTGACCTTTTGACCCACCACTCACCATTAATCTACTTTGGTACAATGAAATCTGCACCATTGATTAGCATAAACCCATAATCTTCATCATTCACTATATGTAATTAGATATTTTCTTAGGTACCTGATACCTTGACACTTTTTAGTTGTGCATTAATCCTCAAGAACATTTGAATCCAAATGGTTATTTCATAAGGCCCAAATTTGGCATCTACATGCATATCCCACTTTGTAAGTTCAAATTTGAGGACTTGTATCTTGAGATATAAAACTCGTCAAGATTTCAATTTTGTAGATAATTTTCAATGAATGAAAAACACCATGTACATGTGATCTTTTGGCATGAGAGGTTTTCTAAGCATTCTCATAATATGTACAATCATGCTGATCAATCTATTTGTTCATGATGTTTGAGAAGATCTGGCTCTTCAAAGCTTGATTTTTCCATATTTTGATCGTTTATGGGTCAAAAAATCTACTTAGCTTCTCTACCTTGGAAAAATCTTGGTATGTGGGCCAAAATTAGCCAACATCTTTGGTGACTCATAGGTAAGAATGCTTGTTATGCTTGAAAACCTAGACTAGTTAGCTTATATAATACATTGGACATGGATTCACAAGTATTTGCTCTTAGATAACATGAATTTATGGAAGGATGCACATATATATAACTCCCTCTTGAATCAATAGAAACAAAAATAAAAAAACAAACAAAGTTCTAAAAGAACTTCGGAAAAGGAAACACACAATAAGAAAAGAATGTGCATAAGGCACTTAGAGTAAAACACAAAAACTATTATAATATGTATAGGGATATAACTTACAAGTATATTCCTCTTGAATAAAATGTAAATGATTTATCATCACTCACTTATGGTGGACTAGGATGAAAAACACCTTGTTTTTGAGAGCTCATGATAGGTGAGCTAAAATGCCTAATTGTTGACTCTTTTTCATTCTATCAAGAGGATGAAATGGGACAAATATGTCTCCAGTGTAGAAATATTGGTCATTTATTCAAGGCTTGATCTAAAATGGATTATAGGAGCACTTGTAACCTCCTCATCTGATGGCTCTTTTGAACATGGAGGCTAATCATCCAAGGTTAGGCAAAAGAGCAATAATTCATCCCAAAAGGAAGATTCCTCATGTTTATCTAAGACAATGCTAATCTCAACATCAACATTGATTTTATCACTTTGAAAGTATCCATATGGTATATCATAAACTAATATAAGGTTTAAAATGTCATCTTCTTATGGCTCTGGATTTGACCATTCTCCTTCATTCTTAAAGACATTAGTACTGCCTTCAATAGACAATTCATCTTGAGACTGGTCATTATTCAACCTAATTTGTAAGTTCATTTTAATGATTTAGAAGAGGCATAGGCTAGTTTAGAATTTTTAATTTGTCCATGAAGTCATGGTACAGTTAATGGCATACTTCATCCTAATCATCATTTTCCCCTATTTCTTCCTCATATTCATCCTCACCCATACCAAATGGAAGTTCTTGGAATAAATAAATATCCTCTTTTCTCTTATTTTTATCCTAAATACACTTCCTTTTAAATATGAAGTCATTAGTAATGCCTTCAAGCTCTAATTCATTAGTGTCAAAGCCATGCCATAACAACTAGTCCAAACTTGATTTCTCCTCCTCTAAATGGAGTGGGTTGCCTATCATGATCTCCTCATCATATAAAATTATGTTGAATTCTTCAAGTTCACCTATGCTTACAATATCTTCCTCTATTATTTGTAAAATAGTCTCTTTATCCAAGAGGGAGATGGTGGGAGGGAAAAGAATTTCACCTTACTTGTAGCTTAGAAGAGTATCCTTCTAACTAGGGACTTTGAAGGCTCTCTTTGGTGGATCTTGGGGGAGGGAGATAGAGCCATGAAACTTTTATAAGGCAAGCTCATTAAGCTAAGATAACACCTATTTTTCTTGAACTAGTTCTTAGACTACCTTAACTAGCACTTGTTCTCTCTTCTTTATGCCCCCCTTAATTTATTTCCATGAGGACAAAGCCTAAGTCTTAGCCACCTTCTCCTTTTCCTTATTGGGTGTGGGATAGGGTGGTTTCACAAGAGAGGGTATGACATAGTTAGGGTCATTGGAATATGAGAAGATCTAATATGGGATGGTTTCATGTTCCTCAATTAAATGGTTTTTAGTGACTTGTTTGGCTCTTGATCAAGATTAGACTTGATAAGGTGAACTAGGGGGTTAGGTTTGAGCATAAATAGGATTAGGAAAGGTAAATTATTTTCTTAGATTAGATTTTCTCATTTCTAAGAGTAAATGATAGTTATTTTATTTTCTATATTGGTCTTGCATAACCAATTATTCTTCTTAAAACCTCAACTCCTGCTCCTAAACATAAGTTTGGTGTTTAAGATTCTATGGTTGCCTATAATACTCTTCTTCCCTATGAACTTCTCTTAATTATTTTTCAAGATCAAGCCATATCACCATATGGATCTTCTTTGATTGACAAGAGAGAGTGTAATTTTGATAATGATGATACATTGAATCTTTAGGGCCACTTGGGGTGAAGCCATGAACATTTATAACTTGATATGAAGGATAAGGAGTGAAAGAGCATGCATTTTTATCAAATTGGGGATGATACATACCAAATAATGGTGATTAGGCACATGGGTTGGTTAAACTAGTTGATGTTCATAATGGAGTCATCATTAGTGTTTACAAATGTGCCTCTAAAGGTTGATTGCACTAAAAGGCAACACTGAGAAACTTTCAATGAGATTTACAACATAGTAAAGTCCCATCAGGAATGCTAGAATATGTTATGACATGAGATTTCACCCTTTTGGAATAGTTCTTTAGGATCCTCCACTCCCAGTCACTGTATGGGAACAATCTCAAGTTTTGGGTATCTTATAATAGGGTTAAACATTTAGAGAAGGCCAACTTTATTCTAATGAATTTCCTATACTAATGTTGTTACAAAGAAAAGTGTTAAAAATTGGGAAGGGATCCTAATAAATTTAAATAGGTAATTCCCCAAATAAAATGGGAGACTTCCATAAGCTTAAACCCACACTAGATTTACACAAGATAATACTAGCTCACACAATCTCACAATCTATCTAATTGCATAAGTGTTTCATGGACTAGGTTTAGGCTAAACACTAATCTAGACCTACAATATCTTGAAAACACCCTAAAGGAGGACAAAAAGGAGGAAAATATATGAGTAATAATGTCCTTCATAGTTCCATCATGAAAAACTCACTCAACACATATCCAAGGCAAGAGATAGGTAAATAAAGTCTTTTATTGCATCAAAAGGTAGTTCTTACAAATGTTTTATAGTTTTTAGCCTAATAAATATGAGTATATTTTGTAATATCTTAGAGAGTCCCCTACTCTTCAAGATTAAAGAGTCTTTGTGAGAATCTATAATCCCAGAGAGAGAGAGAGAGAGAGAGACAGAGAGAGACAAAGAGAGACAGAGAGAGAGAGAGAGAGAGAGAGAGAGAGAGAGAGAGAGAGAGAGAGAGAGAGAGAGAGAGAGAGATTACAAATGGAAAGAATGGGTGATATAGAGAAAGGTAGAAGAGAGAAGAGGGAGAACATTACCCAATAATAATCAATTAGCTACCACCTTATAATGAATGCTCCACCACACTTAATATAATCTAGACTAGCCTTTCAACAACAAGTTAACCTGCATTTACTCCAATTAGTCTTCAAGTTTTTCTCATTGGTTGAGAAATACACTAAAGGACAAGATTTTATTTTATATATGATGAGTCTTGATCCTTTTAAAGAAGAAATATCCTTAATATCTTAATAGCATTAAATTCTTTGACTACTTTTCTAACCGCAAGATCTCTTTGTTTTGATCTTCCATGCCATCTTCCACTTGGTTTCATTATGAGGATAAAATCCTCATATATTGATCTTGATAGAGACATATTTATGTGTATTTTGAGCTGTGGTAGGTACCTAATTATCAAAAATAATATTATGTAGAAGGATGAGACAATTTTCCCATAATCATAAATATCTACCCTTACTTTGGAATCTAAATGCAAGTCTAGTATAGATGAAACCCAATCTCATTTACTAGTTTTTTTATAGTCTTAATGTTAATAAAATAAATCTTGCCAGGTGTTTGACCTCTCTTAAAAAACAATTTTCCACCTTTTTTTATATATTAGGTCTAAAATACCTATTCTACATACATGGAGCTCTAATGGTGATGCTCGATCCATGAAATATCCATTTTGGTTCAACCTAGATTATCTTTGAACATGACTCCTATGTATTTACTTGTTTAGGTTGAAAACAAATTCATAAACCTCCACTAGGAGTTTGCTAGGATCACTTTTATTCATTATTCATTGACTTATTGATTTGTTACTATAAAATTTAGACACTTGGCAACATCACACTTGATTTGAGATTTATTTACTTCTTGATCTTGCTCACACCATTGATATTTTTCTATACGAATGACCACAAGCCATAGATCTTTTCTTAGTTTAATTTACATAAGACACTTGTCACACATGCATTTGATTTTAAGATTCACTAACCTTTTGACCCATCACTTGCCATTCGTTATATTTGGTACAATTAATTGTGTACCATCAATCAACTTAGACCCACCATCTTTATTAGTCATCATGCATCATTACATATTCATTTAAGTACCTAAGATATTGACACTTTTTAGTTGTGTGTTCATCCTTAGGAATATTTGAATCCAAATATTTATTTCATGAAGCCCAAATATAATGTCTATATACACATCCCACTCTGTAAGTTCAACTTTGAGGATTTTTATCTTTAGATAGAAAACTCATCAAGATACCAATTTTGTAGAGAATGTTCAAGGCATGAAAAAAATCATGTCCATGTTATCTTTTGGCCTGATAAGATTTATAAGAATAATTATAAAATGCATAATCAATTTGTCTAGTCTATTTCTTCATGACATTTGAAATGGTCTGGCTTTTCAAAGATTAATTTTTCCATGTTTTGATCATTTATGGGTCAAAAACTCTGCTCAACTTCTCTATCTAGGAAAAAGCTTGGTATGTGGGCCAAAATTGGACATCATGACCTTTGAGAAGTTTAAAATCATTGAAAGAGGTATAATTATGTTGGTTTAATTATGTAAGTAATTCATGGTGATAGGGGGGAGCTAGTATGTTTTAGATTTCTAGATTCTAGAGCCCTCTTTGTCATTAGTGTCAAAGGGGGAGAAAGAGAAGTTGTCACCATCAATGGAAAATGGGGAGATTGATGGAAAAAGTGTTTTAATTGATGTAAAATTTAATGAGAAAGTGATGATGTAATTGATGAAGGATGATATCATAAAGTAATAATAAGGCTTTGAAAAGTTTAGTTTTGGCACAAGAGACATAGTCTGAAAGAACAAACTTGGTAGTTTTTTTAGGCAAGAGGCATGTGACATATGTGAACATGGAGGGAAGATTAATATTATGGAATGAGTTCATATTAAATTTTAATTATGATTTAGGTTCAATACAAGAAGGTTCCAAGTGTTTTTAATATCCAAGTTTGACTAATAGTTTGAGATTTAATATGCATAGAGACTTAGTGAGGTCTAAATAAAGGGTCAAATTGAGTTTCCAATGTGATAAATCTCATGTGATCATGTATTAAGGTGTAATATGGTGGTATAAAAAAATTTACCAAGTTTTAGGTCCTAAAGAGGAAGATAAAGTAAGATATCACATTGGAAGGTTTCCTATGCATGCAAAGTGAAGGTTTCAAGCCTAAAGAGGAAGTTGAGATGATCATTAGAATGTGTAGAGTTTTCATGGTGACTTGATACTTTTTAAATATTTTTTAAGGGTCCTCAAAATATTATTTAATAATTTTGTATAAAAATCAATCCCTCATCTTTATGAACAAATGTTAAGAAGGTAAGGACATTTTTGTGCTTGCAAACCCCCATAGTGGAGTGATTAGAAATTTGTCAATCATTTAGGCCCAAAATGGAGTTTTTTATCATGTTTTATGATTTTATTTGTATAGGAATTATCCATTCACCTTTATGTGTTAGTGGTGTGTCAGGGTAGTAAGTATAATATACAAAAAAGTGCTTATTTCTAGAGAATTTGTTGATAAAGGCAGGATCGACTGAGTCAACACATGCAAGTTGATGGAGCTTGAAGACCAAGACTTTTTATTAATTTCCATTAAGTTAGTTTTGATATAAATATTATATTTTTAAATATTTTTTTCAATCAATTTAAATTATCACTAATCTATAGACAGTGAAAATAGTGATTAATAACTAGGTAGAGTGGGGGTCATTGGGAGTCTTGAGAGACATAGTGGTAAAGGTGTTTTTGATACATTACATATTGAGTAATTATGATTAAAGTGAATAAATATTTTAAATATGTATTTTAAGACCACCTTTATGTATTTTTAGATCATGTTTGAGCCCATACAATTATGGAGAAGTCAAAGTTTGTTGATTGGGTGTTAGTAGTATTTTATGGATCTGAGTGAGCTTCTTATAGAGAAGGTTTAGTTGTTTTAGAGGTTGATTTTAAGACTCTAATGATATTTATGATGTACCTAAGGTCATAATTTTTAGGTACATGTGATTTTTTTCCATAGTTGATTGGAAAAAAATGTGTTTGTACTTTAATATTCATGAATATATTTTGGTATGCACTGGTAGTTCTAAGTAGCAAAGTTGTACAAGAGTGGTTTAGGCCTATTGGTCTATTTCATTATGTATATTAAACATGGAGAGATTTATTAACTAAATAATTATCTTATTCATGTTATTTTATCATATTTTAATATGGAAATTTGACTGTTAAGCTTCAGTTCTATGAAATAATTTTTTTGTGTAAGAAGGCCTAAAAGGCAAGAAGACCTATTTGATAGGTTCAAGGTGTGAAATGGAGTTACAAGTAGTAAGGACCCAATGTGATATTATAATTTGTATATTAAATTATTATCTTAATTATTTTAAGTTTTTTAAAAATATAGATATATGACAAGGAGTTCAAGGGTAACATGTGCTTTGAAGAAGGGATAATTCCATTAGGTCTCTATTAGGCCTAATTAAGTTTTAGCCTCTATAGGTTATAACAAACCTATGTAATTTTTGGTTATAATAGATAACATATGTATGTACCTAGGTAGAGTGGGGGTCATTGGGAGTCTTGAGAGACATAGTGGTAAAGGTGTTTTTGATGCATTACATATTGAGTAATTATGATTAAAGTGAATAAATATTTTAAATATGTATTTTAAGACCACCTTTATGTATTTTTAGATCATGTTTGAGCCCATACAATTATGGAGAAGTCAAAGTTTGTTGATTGGGTTTTAGTAGTATTTTATGGATCTGAGTGAGCTTCTTATAGAGAAGGTTTAGTTGTTTTAGAGGTTGATTTTAAGACTCTAATGATATTTATGATGTACCTAAGGTCATAATTTTTATGTACATGTGATTTATTTCCATAGTTGATTGGAAAAAAATGTGTTTGTACTTTAATATTCATGAATATATTTTGGTATGCACTTGTAGTTCTAAGTAGCAAAGTTGCAGAAGAGTGGTTTAGGCCTATTGGTCTATTTCATTATGTATATTAAACATGGAGATATTTATTAACTAAATAATTATCTTATTCATGTTATTTTATCATATTTTAATATGGAAATTTGACTGTTAAGCTTCAGTTCTATGAAATAATTTTTTTGTGTAAGAAGGCCTAAAAGGCAAGAAGACCTATTTGATAGGTTCAAGGTGTGAAATGGAGTTACAAGTAGTAAGGACCCAATGTGATATTATAATTTGTATATTAAATTATTATCTTAATTATTTTAAGTTTTTTAAAAATATAGATATATGACAAGGAGTTCAAGGGTAACATGTGCTTTGAAGAAGGGATAATTCCATTAGGTCTCTATTAGGCCTAATTAAGTTTTAGCCTCTATAGGTTATAACAAACCTATGTAATTTTTGGTTATAATAGATAACATATGTATGTACCTAGGTAGAGTGGGGGTCATTGGGAGTCTTGAGAGACATAGTGGTAAAGGTGTTTTTGATGCATTACATATTGAGTAATTATGATTAAAGTGAATAAATATTTTAAATATGTATTTTAAGACCACCTTTATGTATTTTTAGATCATGTTTGAGCCCATACAATTATGGAGAAGTCAAAGTTTGTTGATTGGGTTTTAGTAGTATTTTATGGATCTGAGTGAGCTTCTTATAGAGAAGGTTTAGTTGTTTTAGAGGTTGATTTTAAGACTCTAATGATATTTATGATGTACCTAAGGTCATAATTTTTATGTACATGTGATTTATTTCCATAGTTGATTGGAAGAAAATGTGTTTGTACTTTAATATTCATGAATATATTTTGGTATGCACTTGTAGTTCTAAGTAGCAAAGTTGCAGAAGAGTGGTTTAGGCCTATTGGTCTATTTCATTATGTATATTAAACATGGAGATATTTATTAACTAAATAATTATCTTATTCATGTTATTTTATCATATTTTAATATGGAAATTTGACTGTTAAGCTTCAGTTCTATGAAATAATTTTTTTGTGTAAGAAGGCCTAAAAGGCAAGAAGACCTATTTGATAGGTTCAAGGTGTGAAATGGAGTTACAAGTAGTAAGGACCCAATGTGATATTATAATTTGTATATTAAATTATTATCTTAATTATTTTAAGTTTTTTAAAAATATAGATATATGACAAGGAGTTCAAGGGTAACATGTGCTTTGAAGAAGGGATAATTCCATTAGGTCTCTATTAGGCCTAATTAAGTTTTAGCCTCTATAGGTTATAACAAACCTATGTAATTTTTGGTTATAATAGATAACATATGTATGTACCTAGGTAGAGTGGGGGTCATTGGGAGTCTTGAGAGACATAGTGGTAAAGGTGTTTTTGATGCATTACATATTGAGTAATTATGATTAAAGTGAATAAATATTTTAAATATGTATTTTAAGACCACCTTTATGTATTTTTAGATCATGTTTGAGCCCATACAATTATGGAGAAGTCAAAGTTTGTTGATTGGGTTTTAGTAGTATTTTATGGATCTGAGTGAGCTTCTTATAGAGAAGGTTTAGTTGTTTTAGAGGTTGATTTTAAGACTCTAATGATATTTATGATGTACCTAAGGTCATAATTTTTATGTACATGTGATTTATTTCCATAGTTGATTGGAAAAAAATGTGTTTGTACTTTAATATTCATGAATATATTTTGGTATGCACTTGTAGTTCTAAGTAGCAAAGTTGCAGAAGAGTGGTTTAGGCCTATTGGTCTATTTCATTATGTATATTAAACATGGAGATATTTATTAACTAAATAATTATCTTATTCATGTTATTTTATCATATTTTAATATGGAAATTTGACTGTTAAGCTTCAGTTCTATGAAATAATTTTTTTGTGTAAGAAGGCCTAAAAGGCAAGAAGACCTATTTGATAGGTTCAAGGTGTGAAATGGAGTTACAAGTAGTAAGGACCCAATGTGATATTATAATTTGTATATTAAATTATTATCTTAATTATTTTAAGTTTTTTAAAAATATAGATATATGACAAGGAGTTCAAGGGTAACATGTGCTTTGAAGAAGGGATAATTCCATTAGGTCTCTATTAGGCCTAATTAAGTTTTAGCCTCTATAGGTTATAACAAACCTATGTAATTTTTGGTTATAATATATAACATATGTATGTACCTATTTTAAGTGTGGTCCAAGTGGTTTAAGTATCTTTTCCAACCAATATAGTTTATATGAAAAGTGTGGTATAAAGGTAAGGCCTAATAGGCTTATTTGGACTAGTTAAGGGAGAGTGAACTTAAGAGAATAAAATAGCTCAATCAAGGAATATAATTAGGCCATTAAGGAACATCAGAGGTTTAATAATATAATTCATACATATTTGATCAGTTTTATGTATTGGAAACATATATAATTGTACCTAATAATCCTAGTAGAGGCATATTAAGTAAGTGGGCCCTAGAAGCTATTTGAATGAGAGTGAAGGGGAAAGAGTGCTGACAAAGGAGGTCATAAATAGTTGAAGAGTAAGAAAAAGTTGTTAAATATGATCATATATTCTAGTTAATTTATTGTTTTCTTTATTTCCTAGGGGTTTGGATCCTCGTTGCATGTTGGAGCTTACAAAAGACTAGTTGGGTGGGTGCTCAATTAGGTAGGGGTTGGTGCTCCTTGTGAAGTGGGTGATTCACTAAATGTTGAATATTGCCATTATAGGATAGTATCCCATGTGAATGGTTTAGTGGTTTTTATCCCCCGAGAGGTTTTTGACATAAGCTCTTATGCCATCTTGTTATGTACTTGTGTGATTGTTTGCTTATGCATTCATCTTTTACATATGCTTCATAGAATGGTGTTTGAAGTTGAATATGTATTATTGTGGAATTTATTCTCCCCCACTCTCATTAGATACTTCCAAAACTACCTACATGATGTTTGGTTTATCTTTACCTTCAATCTAATGTATTTAGATCTGGGTCATGGACCCTCACTCCTCATGAAACTCTAAAACCCTAGTTCTTCATCTTAATATTGAACTTGGGAAAAATGGGTTAGTGGGAACATAGTGTCAAGGTGACCCCAAATAACCCTCCATTAGTGATAATTTCCTACATATCCAATATTCTAAAAAGGGCCTCAAACTGATGTACTTCTTCCTTATGTGTTGTCTTGTGTGTGAACCATGAAATATTTAGAAATCAAGTACAATAGGGACATAGCGTGTAACTTTTAAAATTGGTATCTTAGACTACTCCTTCAGGACTTCAAATATGTGTATGTGATGTACCTATTACTTACATATAAATAAGAGAAAATAAGGATGTTTTTCTTTATCAAGTACTTGATTGACTACTTTGATAAGTTCCTTTATTATGTGTTAGGTGAGGAATGAATGAGGGTTGATATTATATTTATATTAATAAATTTAGATAAATAAATCACATTAAATCACTTAGGCAAACTATTATGATATATTTTATTTAAAAATTATATGATTTTAGGGCACTAACATTAATTTAGGGGACTATGTCTAATGCTTCTATCCCGTTAGTTAAAAAATAGGTACATGATCACAACTTGCACAAGTGGAATATAATAAGGTTTTAAGCATTAAAAGTAAGATAACATGTTTAGGTCATCAAAAAAAGACTCATTGGACTAAAATATAGGCCAAGGGGCATAATTTAGAGTATATACAAGACTTATGAAAGTTGGAAAGTCCTAGAACTGAGAGGAACAACTAATGTTTAATTTTACCAAGTTTACAAGAATGAGGTGATATATAATCTTGAAATATCATCTAAATTACCCCTTCCTTTAATATAGTAATGAAATTTTTGGTCTAATAGATAATAAATGTTTACCTATGTGTGTATAATAGACCTTGACTTTTCTTGATTCTAACTTAAGTGTTTTGTTGGTGACTAATGATATGAAATTGAAAGCATTTAGAAGATTTGAAATTGAAAGAGTGAAGTTTAGGAGTACACGTGTATATATGTAACTAACTTGCCTATTGGGAAGTTGATTTGAAATATGTATAGCTATAAGGATCTGAAACTAAGATTTAGACACATATATAAATATGACAATTACATATATCTAAGGAGATATAGAGAAAGATATATTAGAAGTCACATGCTCCCAACCTTATTAGATAAAAGGTGAGTTTTGACATGATATTTGAGATTATCTAAATTGTGTAACCCAATCATACTTATAACCTACTAAGCATGAGTGAACAAAGTCAAATCATACTATCAAAATGGTGAGGCTAGATGATAAAATCAATTCCATCTTTAAAACTTGTCAAGATTGAGTTACTTAATCATCTAAACCATACAAAAATTGAACCAAATGTTATAGTATATTAGGTAAATAAATTCCATAAAATTTCATCCTAGTGGGTGATGATAGTCCCTAAGAGTGTTTCAAAATATAAATATCATTTTTAAATTTGTAGTATTAGGTGTACATTACATAGCATATTTACCTTAGATATGTCTCATGTTAAAACTATGTATAATAATGCTACCAATGTATATAATTATTCCACAACTATGAGTATGAATTATATAATTATGTATTTTGGCTAGATCAAAAACTATGTAACTATGGATAACATGCTTCATAATCATGCCTCATTATATATGGAGAATCTGAATAATTAAAATAAGTTCCAATATGAAGGACATTTTCAAAATATGTCCCTATTGAATACGGGTGTGTCTAATATTGAATAAATGTGGAGAATATGATTCCAAATCAAGCCCCATTGAATCTAAAAAAACTGAATGTGTGGAAGCCATGCCTATATGGCATTCCCCCACTGAATCTAAAAATTGATATAAGTTCCATATATTGAATAAGTGTCTAGAACATGATTCCAAAGCTTACCCCTAATGGATCTAAAAATTGTGCCAATTGTGAATAAATGTTGAGAACATGATTCCAAAGAATGCCCCGAGTGATATCCTCCCCCTTTAAGTTGAGGGAATAATATGAAATGATAGTTACATCACCTCAAAATGATAAGACAACTATACAATATGTGAATGTAACTATTGTCAATCAGGAGTGTGCCCTTGTGAGAAAGTGTGTAATTCATCACTCTTGTTGGAACATTGAATCTCTCCAAACTATGGGTAAATTTAGAAGGTAGATAATATCTAGAGAGGGTTTGTTCCCTTGGTGATCTCACTAAAACTATCTTTCAAACCTATTATTTGCTATTCTGACAAGTAAAGGGTGCAAAGGATAATAAAAATGGATGAAACTAAATGAAAATTGGAATGGAAGGTGATGAATCAATTGTTTTGTTAAATAAAATTCTTAAAATGATACTTATATGAAATATAAAAGATAACACACACATTCACTACACCCATGTAATATTTCTACATCAATATTTGACAATAAGGACCTTACAAACTCAATTCATGCAAAGAATGACTAAACCCACATCTAATACATGAACTAAAAATTGCTTTGGACACTTAAATGACCTGTGAAACATCAAAAATCTCTCATGAAGGTATAAAACTAGACTATAACTAAGGGAAACAAGTATTTCACTAAGTTATACCAATGGCAAGCACATACACTTCACTAGAAAACCCCTGAAAATATAGGAATTTTGCTTCTTATTTCTCTCAAAAGGTGAATAAATTTTTTGGAAGCCTTTAGTAACAATCTAGATATAAAATAATTATCTTACATTTTATAAAAAATAATACATATATCAAATAAATTCTTGGAGACAAAGCAACCCCAAATTAGGGGACCCCAAACTTGGTCAAATGGCTCCTCCAAAAGTGATACACAACATTTTTATCTTGTAAAATATTGGACCTCCATAAACTGGCATGGAAAAAAATTTATAAAAATTTTAGAGGTCTTAGGATACTCATCATTGTGTTTGGTCAAGATTAAATCACTTAGAGAATGCCTATATTTTTGCACTAACCTTTAGCCTTCTTGTCTCCCTTAATGGAAAAGTCTCTTCCATGGATGTAGAATTTCTATTTATTTAAATTATTTTATTTTAACCCCTCTCTAGGCTCATGAATGAAACTAGAACACTTGGAAAGTTTTGGTTATAAGAATCCAACAAATTGACTTTGTCTTACACATGAGCATTTGGAAGAGGAAGTGTCCTATTTGCACTTGTTGGAGAAATTATCCAAAGCATCCTATTCATTATAACTCTTCATTGACTTCTCCATACCTTTAAAATTTCATTCCATATCCTTATTCAACTTTCCATTTTTTTGCAATAGGCTATATGCACCTATTTAGCCTTAAAAACCCCTCAAAAGACTCATTTTTCACCAAGGCATAGAAGGTAGAAAGTGTATTTTTTCTCAAGTTTGATTAAATAAAAAATATTTCATCCATGGAAGGCTTCTAAATGGCATACCAGATCTGGTTCAATTCAACTTTATGCATCAAATACTCATCAAGACCTGCCAAAAACATGCATTTCTCATGTATTCCTTGTAACCCTATTTTCCTAAAAAGATCCTTGTTTGGGAGAAAATCAAAGTGATTATTTAAAAACAATACTTTTTATATGTATCCATTATCCTCCCATAGATTTATACAAAATTTCATGGCCAAACTCCAAGATTTGATATGCTTTCTAGCCCATTTAGCTTGCCAAATAAATCCTAATTAGCCCTTTTAGCCCTGAAGATAAATTTTGCTTTTGGGAGATCATATATGTGTGAAAAATTAAAAAAAGTGTTTTATTAAATTTTATCATGCCCCAAACATGATCCATGTCAATTTTTGTGGTCTGGAAGCACCTGGAAGTACCAAAAACCATTAAATGGCCTTTGGAAGGCTTGTCCTTTGAAGGCATTTTTTGACTAGCCCAAAAGAATGAAACGATTTGGAAAATTTTGGATGTATTTGTTACATATTTTTTAGTTTTATTAGGTAAAAAAAGTCTCAATATTTCCTTCAAAGTTATTTTCATCTTTTGGTGATCCTTGGAACATTCATTTTATCTAAAAAATCTCAAAAAGTGCTATTTTTGCCCAAATATGTACAAATAAAGGTACATATTACAAAAATATAAGGACAATAAAAGAGTCCCTTAAACCTCCCATTATAAACCTCCTTTATGGGGTGAGCATCCAAACATGGCCTCTCAAGTAAATTCCTTCATTATGTGCACCATGTCTTGCTTTTAAACCCAGAAATTTATTCTTTGTGAATTATTATAAAAACCAATAGATTTAACACATATAATATATACCCATTAAAAATTTTAAATATTATATAATTTTCATTAGACCTTGGAAGTGTAAATAACCCCCTATTGGCCAAAATGCCTAGTCTGGGCTAGTGGGGTTTGAGTGCAAATAGCCACCTGCCAATACTTATAGTGATTTATCACAATTAATAATCCTAATTAATGATATTTAACACTAAATAAATCTTAAAACAACATATTTAATTCTCCCAAATTGTTACAAATACAAATAACACTCTTTTTGGTCAAATTTTCACCATTATTTGCCTCCATGCACGCTTGAAAGTGGCCTAACTATGAGACAAAATAGAGGATATTTTTGATATTTTATCATAAAAAAATATTTTGAGTTATTCTAGGTCACAAGTACTATCGTTAAAAAAATTCAAGTCAAACTGATGCTTTTAGCTCCTCTAATACTCAAAACCTCCAAGGCAGACTTTTGCAACATTGACTATGTGTAAGGTTGGTTTGTGAGTTACCATTTATTTGTGTTTCCAACATTTTGTATGTTTAGTATGTATCAAAAAACATAAATAATAATCTTATAATATCACATATATCCTTCAAAAACACTCACCATGACCTTAATATCTAATAACTCTCTTGCCATACCTTGGAAGCACTTTACCATGGCCTTGCCTTGATGAGTATTTCATAGTTGAAGATCATTGTAGGTGACTCGATAGTGTTTTAAACATGTATAAATACTTATTTATCCCTTTTTTAACCCATATAACCATTTAAAATTGAATACCATCTCCTAAATCTCTAATAACACCTCACTCTCATTTAGACAACTAGTTTCCAATGCACTTAGGCATGATTACATACATTGCAAGGTTCTAAAGACTGTTGTATGCATCATTTATGTTTGGCACACCTTGTGGATCTTCATCAGGATTGAAACAAGTGTTTTTTTATCTCTCATCTGTAACTCTCATCATGTATCTTATTAGAGACTCACAAACTTACCAAACATGACCCATGTCAAGCCTTAGTTAGAATTTCCTTCACAAATCAAGTTCAGGCCACTTAGGTGGCATAGGTCTATTGTTTGTACTATTTTGTGTAGCTTTTTTAACTCCCTTTTTATTTTTATATCATTTTTATCTCTTATATTCTTATCCTTGATTTATTTTGTGGTTTCCTGCACTTATTGATCCTTTAGGCCTTCTCTACACCTTGAAGAGTCTTTTGATGACCAACAAGCCTCATTAATTATATGTATCCCTCAGAGCCCTATACGTGTCATTATAGCGTTCTTGACTGAGTGAGGGCTTGAATCATCCTCCATATGTTTATTTTAGACTTTAAAGAGTGAATTTAATTTTATGATGATCCTTGTCCATCCAACCCTCCATCAATTGCCTTGATAGTGCCCCTCAATCTCTATAACCTAGCTTTCCATGACCTGACAGTAGGTCACTTTGAATAATGACTGTAGGGTCATAATGGGGCTATAGGTGATTATTTTTCATGGTTTAGATATTGAGAAACATTAATGATGTTTACAGGTCTATAGGAAATAAAAGGCCTTTTATCACCTTAAAGAACCATTTCAAGCATAGGAACATGAATTGAATGATTAAACTAGTACAAGGATATAAGATAAAATCAAAAGCATTAAGGAAAGGTTAAAGTAGGAAATTATACATGTATGACCACCTACAAGCCTCCTTTAATCATGAAATGATAACCTATAAGGGTTAGACAAGTTTAATAGGAAGAAGGAATGGTTTATGCACATTTGGTGTGGTTTTAGTCTACCAAAAATGACTGTGATATGGTTAAACAATGTGGGGAGATCCAAGGTGGACTAAAAAAACCTTTTCCCATTATAAACATCCCAATCAACCCTTGTTTTAGCACCTATAGTAAGGTAAAAAGAATATTACCTCAGTCTGACTAGGAGTCAAGTAAGATAGGCACTATTTGAGCTCTAATGGAACATATAGGTGATTTTTAAATGAATTATTCATTGTTTAATCTCGCAGGGTATTTTGAAGATCTAGTACATACCATGACAAATTGAAAAAGACCCCTATATTCACCTATATGTAGGGTTATAGGAAGAGTACCTTAATTCAAATAGTGGCATGAGAAAGCTATGAAAATTAGTGCCTTGGAGGCTCATAAATAAATTTGTTGTCTAGGTAGACATGATGTGAGTTTAAATAGACTAAAAATATCTTCCCACACTTCATGTAGGTGATAAAAAGGAGAAAATGACTTACAGTAAACTATCACAAATGGGTCTCAGTTAACCTACAACTAGGAGCCTAGTTTGGGATAAAGTGTATTGATATAGTAAATGGGAGCTCAACCTTATTGAAATAGTGAATGACTACCTTCATGAGCATTGTAGTGATGTCATCAAACCCTTTCAAGGGAAACACAATCCTACCATATAGTCTAGGAAAATAAGGATAGAAATGGAACATGGGTTGTCTAGGGGTGAAAATGATTTTGCAATTCAAAAGAACTAATTAATTATTAGTCAAGTGAATGTTTTATACACTTCAAGACTCCTAAAACATGTTAAATCACTTTTCTTTTATTGGAAAAACCAATCAGTCCATACAGGTGACTAGGAGGCACCTTTACCAAATCAACAAACATGAAGAATCATGTAGGAAAAGGGTTTTGAATGGATTTAAAAGATCCATAGGAATTAATTAGGAATTAACAACATGTTTATATAGCCTATAAGTGTAGAATTGGTTTGGAGAGGTCATCCACAAGTGGATTTGGATAAAAATGAAAGAAAATAGGGTTTTTAGCCCTTTTTTAGACAAATTGATTTGGTTAGGTACCTAAATGAGAGATTATGACCTTACCATTTGGTATATAGCCTAATTATGACCTTATTGAACCTAAAATACTTTAATTTTTCCATAGGGATGAGGGCTATACATCTTTGTTTTGTCTCAGAGATCAGTCACTCATGAAAATCAAAACTTTGCAAAAGTAGGTAAAGGGTGTCAAAATGAGTAAACGACTTAATATGAGGCCTTGGGATATTTAAGGAACATTAGGGGATGCGTATGGAATATATATATGCTTAAGAACACTGACACAAGCTCTAACCCTTCAAGATGACCTAATTGTCCATGCATACATTCCAATTAGGTAGGTTTTCACTAGGCCTTATTAGCAACAGAGATTAAAGGAGTGTTTGATGGGTTGTGTGATAGATTTGTGAGTATTAATGATGTGTTAAAATACATAATAAACCATCCTAATCATGTTTTAATAGTCCAAGTGGTCCAAATTAGCAAGGGGTGTGCCAAGCCCATTAGGCCTTAAGGAGACTTGAAGTCAAGTTGAGGTCTACATTTCATTTTTGGGCCTTAATGAGCTATCCATATGGTTGGTTCATGATTATGTATTGTTTTCAAACATGTGTTATCCTTTTTATGCATAGAACCTTGAGAGAGTATTATTTTTGACCTAAAAATAGCTTAGGCATGCAAGAAAGTTGAGAACAAGAGTGATAGGTCAAATTATAAAGCTCATATCTTTTCTAAGGCTTTTCATGAGGGAAAAAGGGATTACAGATAGTTAGAAAGGGTCTAAGACAACAAATTTGTGGCATTATTTGTAAATTTGAATGTGCCATCTGTATGAACAATTGTTAAGAACAAAAATAATCTAAAACCCTAGTAAAACCCTTAGAAAAACATGATGGAGAAAACAATAATGGATAGCCATTCAAATGGAACATTTTGTAAATTAAACCTATTTTATCATGGATAAAACTCACTCAGGCTCCCACCCATGTAAGGAAGATATACAGAACTATTTAGACAACATGTAGAATAGTGTTTTTCTCATCATTTTATATGTTTTTTAGGTTATATGAGGTTTTTTATGGAGGATAAATACTTATTATATATCCCTATGTTAATTTTATTGTATGTAAAACTCACAAGTGTGCTAACTAGAGCTCTCTTTTTAGCCAGTTAAAACTGGCATAGTGAGCACAAGAGTAAAATGTGTGGAAAAATAAAATTGATGTGATTTTAAGGTGAATTTGAAAATTATAAGAGCATGGGGATATTTAAAAGTCTCACTTACCTCTTCCCACAAACTTACATTGAATATTTAAGGCATTTTTTAGGCCAATTGTGAGTGGTGACTGAAATAAAGAATTTTCTAAACTATTGATAGTGATTGCTTCATTCTAGGAGTTTCTAAAGAAGTAGGAATGGGAAAAATGCATGAAATTGCATGTCTAAATTCCTTCCCTCTTATTCCCATCATCATACCTATCTCTATTTAGTTATGGGATGTTCAAATAGGTTCAAATGATTGAGCGAGTTTTTTGAGCCAGGATAAGTAATTTTGAGACACTTTTCATCAATTTCATGATTTGTATAGACATTTAGACCCCCTAAAATTTCATGTATCATTTAACATATCTTTTAAATTTAATTTTAACCTCATTTATTGAATTGACATGTATACTAGTGATCTTTAGACTTTTCTTGCCTTGTACCTCTCTCAAAAGCTATAAATATGGACTCTTTTGATTCTTTTTGTTAGCCTCCATTGGTTTATGGTGAAACACTAGAAAATTTTGTACTTGAATTAATATTTAAGAAATAAACAACTATTTTTCATAATCACATTCTCTGAAATTGAGTTTTAGTACAATCTTGTTGGTCTCTTTTCTAGTAAAAGATCTTTTTTTCTTGTATGTTATCATTGATTGTCTACCAAGTGTGCAAAAAGGGTTTTATTATAGGTATTTTTTAGTATTATTTTCTAAGTGTATATGTGTATTATTATTTCTTTATGACTATATTACATAATTTAATCATCCATTACTCTCCTAAGTATCAAATACCTTCTTGAATCTAACTTATGAAACATTGATGTGACAATGCATTTAGAGTTATGAATTTGTGTGAGAGAGACTTTGTTTGTCTTTAAGTATTAAATATTTATTACAATATGAGGATATTAAAAAAAAATTCATCACCTTTTTTTTTTTTCTTAACCCTTTTCATCCACAAGTTTATAGGTAAGGAAGTGCTTCAAAGAATGCATCAAGGGAACTAGCCCTTCTAGAGATGCATCTCTCAACATTGTCACCCATAGAGAGAGGGATGTTTCCATTGTGACACTTGTATAAGGATATATATTCATCTCCTCAAGGGTGAAAATCTAAGTGTCAATAGTTTTTGGCATGCCTAGTGGGACCTTAAGTCCTAGAAGATTGTTTAAGATCAGTGTTGGTTTTGGCATATTTGTAGCTACAAGAGCATCTACATTCAGTAACTAGTGACTCCACTAAAGTTTTCAACTCTTTGTTTGTTGATCAGTTCCTAATTTCCATGCCAAAGGTGACCACTATGTCTATTTCTAAAGGTATACCTTTTGAGTTTATGCAATTATATCCATATTTTGCCAAAAAATTTAGGCTTGTGAATACCCATCCTTATTCAAGAGATTTGGTGTTTAAGAAGTCTTTGTTATTATTTATTTCAATCCCTAATACTCATAATTTACATTCCAAGATGGATAGGAACCAACCTTTTGTATCCTTCACTAGATCATCTCCTTTGAATATTGCCCAATATGACTAAATTATAAGAGCAGTCGTTAAGAGTGTTACATATTTTAGTGGAGAGGGTCCTAATACTACCATTAAACACACTAGAAACATATCAAATGTATGAAATATACATAATATAATTCAATAAAATGTGTCTATTAGGTTTTTTGTATTTTCTTTCAAAGGAAAATCCTTGGATTGGTATGGGACTCTACCTAAAAATTCTATTGGTTCATGGGATGAACTAGGAGATCTATTGACTAAGAGGTTTGGACAGAAGAGTGATCATCTATCTCTAGCTAATAAATTTACCACTATTAAGAGCGGAAAAAAATATTTTATGTAATATTTCAACACTAAATTTAAAAAAACATGGGATATGATCCTAACTCTTGTGAGGCCTACTCCAAACTATACATTCTTGTACTATCTAAATGCATTGAAGAGTGATGTAGCCATGATGATCTAATCCATAGGTGTGAATACAATCCATACTACCTATGAGATAGTTATCAATTCTGATAATTGTCTTATTCAAGTAGGGAGATTTCTCCTAAGCCTCCAGTGCCATTGTTCTCTAATTTGTAACCTCATAATCAAGTAACATTACCTACCTTGGCTCCTTTTCCTAGCCAAAAAAAGATTACCATTGTCCCAAATAATGAGATCCATGAAGTCAAGATTTTACTCAAAAGTGTTGCCAATAAATTTGTTACTCTTAAAAGGCAACAAGCTCAAATTTATAGTCCATACCAATCCTATAATTAGTTTGGACAAACCAATGGACCTCTTTTCCAAGGTAATGCTCAAGGACAAGGTCAAATCACCCAAGTTAGGCCTTATCAAAGATACAATCCTAATTCTCCCTCATACTCTAAAGCTATTGTTACCACTCAAAATAACTTGGTTCAATAATATACATGCTATCCATCTTTTGAGAAAAATCAAGAACAAGTTGTTTATGCAAATGAAATGCAAAACCAAACCATGGCAATGCAAGGCAATCAATATTTCTAGGTTTCAAGTTTTGAAGGACCAATGAAAAGTGGGGTGTATAATTGTCAACCACAATATTATTATACCCTTATAAATCATTTAGAGGGAGACTTTTGTGCTATCAATCACTTGGGGAATCGAAGTAATAAGAATACTAGTGTTGTTTCTAACACTAGGTCTAAGAAAATGGATTTTGAAGAGCAAAAAGGAGAAACTTAAGGACCTATTTTGGTTCTCAATTAATATACAAAGGTAAGTGTGTCAAATTTATCTCTTAGAGTTTAATAAATTCAAAAAAATTAGAATGTGAAGACATCTCCTATTCATCCACCTTCACAAGCTACACCACAAGGAGCTAGTGCTCATAAGAAGCACCCAAATGTGAGAAATTATTCCATTAATGTTGTAGAATACATGAATAAGCTACACATGAACATACCACTTTGGGATTATTTGAAAATACCAATGAAAAAATATATGCTCCAAAAATAATTTCAAGGATTGAGTAAGCAAGCTAGCTCATCTAGGAATGAAAATGTTGTCCTAGTTAATGGAACTCAACCTATAGATGGTCAATTTAAAAGAATGAAAACACTCATCCTTTATACCTATATCTAACAATTGGTGATTTATTGGTTCATAATTTCATCATAGATAATGGGGCTAGAACCTTAGTTATGCCCATGTGTATAATAGATAAACTAGGCCTCAAATATGTGCGAATGACTAAAGGAGTCTTACAATTGGATGGATCACCAACCAAGACTTTGGGAGTAGTTAAAGATTTTAATTTCATCATAAATTATTTTCCTTCCTTTTTGATTCCTCATGATGTGCTTGTGGAATATTTACCTTGATACTTTTCCCTTTGCTTTTCAACAAAGCTTTTAGCTAAGATATGTGGATACTTGTCAACCAATTGGTCCTACATGGTGTTTAGGGAAAACTATGGTAATAAGGTGAAGATTAAATCAGAACATATTCATAATATTCACTTGGATCCTTACACACATAAAGTGGTAAATTTAAACTATGCCATCATTGATGAAGAGTAACTCCAAATTGACCAATCTCCAACATCTTCCCTTGAAGGAGTTTTTTATTTTTACTTACATGAATGGGGAGATGAAAATTATGAACATGATCCTTAAAAATTCATGGAGGAAGTTGGTATTGGTGTGTATTATATGCATGAAGAGTACTCCTTCATTCCAAATTTAATAAAACCAATTGAAGATATAGATGGCTTATGGCAGCTTTTCTTTGATGGGTCAAGAATGAAGATTGGGGTGGGTGGTGGATCAGTGTTGGTTTCGCATTCTAAAGAAAATTATTATTCAAATTTCATATTTCAATTCTCATGTACTTGGAATGTGGTAGAATATGAGGCCCTCATTCATGGAATTGAGTGGGATAGTAAAAGAGGTGTCAAGGAATTGCAAGTGTTTGGTGATAGTGAGCTAGTTGTGAATCAAGTGAGATGGTAGAATTTGACCAATAACTCTTTACTTAAGTCATATAAGCATGGAGTGTGGGATATTGTGGAAGGTTTCTAATATTTCAATATCACATATATTACAATAGAGGACAACAATAATTTTGATATTTTGGTATAAATTGGAGCTCAATTTGATGTTCCAAAAGGGATAAAAGATGATAGGAACTAACCACAACTCAAGTTGATTGTAAGGCCCTCCATATCAAATCATGTCACTAATTGGCAAGTGTTTGATAGTGACTAAAAAATATCAAATTTTATACTAGAAGAAGATAAATGTTTTTCCAATAATTTGTCCAAACTATAGTATCAATATTGAGGGAAAATTGTCCAATTTAAATCCAACAAGCTTCCTAAAGGCCTACTTACTCTTGAGGGCATATTCAATTAAGATGACCAGCTAGAGAAAGAGAATGTAAGAATTTATACCAATCAACAGAACTATGAGAAGGTATAAATATTTAAAGATAAGTTACTTGCACTTGGAAAAGTATGTACTAGTCAAGAGAAGCATGCTTTCATTGAGTTATGCAAGGATTTTTCTAATGTCTTTGCATGGGAGTATAGTGATTTGAAGGGTTTTGATCCAAGACTAACTCAACACACCATAGAGATATATGAGAGTTAAAAACCTATTAATAAAATATAAAGACCAAAAAATCCTAAGATTTAACCCTTCATGAAGAAAGAGATAACTAACTTGATTGAGTCTAGAACCATCTTTCCTATTAAGCATTCATCTCAGTTGGCCAATATAGTCCATGTTAGAAATAAGAATGGGGAGATCAGGTTGTGTGTCAATTTTAGGGACTTTAATAGAGTTTCCTTGAGAGATCATTATCCCCTTTATTACATGTAATAAATTCTAAAAGTTGTGGTAGGTAGTGAGAGGTTTTTCCTCCTTGATGGGTATTCTGAATACAGTCAAATTTTAGTGGAGAGTGATAAATATAAGACATCCTTCACTACTAAATTAGGGACATATGCTTATAGGAAAATTTCTTTTGAATTGTCTAATTCTCAAGCTACATTTTGATGTGTAATGGATATGGATTTTCAAAAACCAATTAATGACATTGTTTTTAGATATCTTGATGATGTAACAGTTTACTCTAAGGATGCAAAGGATCACTTGAATCCCCTAAGGAATATTTTTGAAAGGTGTAGAGAGTTTGAGATCTCTATAAACCAAAAGAAATGTGTGTTTTATATCCATGAAGGTAAAATCTTAGGACACATTGTCATTAAGGAGGGCTTATCTGTAGATCTTGAAAGGGTGAGTACCATCTTGGATCTATCTTTTCTTAAACACAAAAAAGGTTTACAAAGTTTCTTCAAGAAAATAAGTTTTATAAGGAGTTTAATTTCTAATTTTTATAACTTGGTCAAGCCTCTAACCTCCATGCTGACAAATGATGAAACATTCACTTAGAATAGAAGAAGGAAAGAAGGCTTTGAAGAGATTAAACAAGCCATTACTCAATCTCCTACTCTTACAAGTCCTAATTTCTCCAATAATTTAAATTTGTGTACCTTTGGGAATGAAGAGGTAATATTTTCCATTATTACTCAAGAAAATGATGAAAATTTAGAGAATCCTATTACATTTTTTAGTCAAGGTTTAGAAGGATATGAGGTAAGATACACCTATGTTGAGAAGCAAATACTTTTAGTTATTAAGATCCTAAAGAAATTTAGGCATATTTTATCTAATAAAAAGATTCACATATTTTTACCTCATCCTAGTGTCAAGGAATTTCTCTTGATTAGGGATTTTAATGAAAAGAAGGTAGGTTGGATCAAAAAAGTGATGGAATATGATGTGGAAATCAAGACAACCAAGCTAGTGAAAGGAAAATGGTTATATGGGCATCTTGCTTCATGATGACCCTATTATAGTTACATATTCACCCATGAGGATTTAGACACAATATATCCTTCATTTTGTTCAAAACGGTGAGTATCCACAAGGTCTTGATAGAGATAGAAGAAGGTACATTAGATTGCAATCCATTCCTTATGTACTTATTGATGAAGTGTTATTTAGGAAATATTTTTTAGGTGTGTTATTGAGGTGTATTGACTTAGAAAATTTTGACAAAGTACTATTTGAGTTTCATGATGGACCATCTGGTGGTCACTTTGCCCTGAGAACCATATTTGCTAAGATTATGAGGGTTGGATACTTTTGGCCTAGCTTTTTCAAAGACACCCATGCTTGGATAAGAAAATGTAAAAAGTGTGCTATTTTTATGTAAAACAAAATCTTGTTTCCTTGCCTCTTCATCCAATCTCAATTGAATGACCCTTCATGTAATGGGGTTTGGATTTCATAGGCATAATCAATCCACCTCCTAGTATTTGTCACAAGTGGTGTTGACTACTACATATTACTTTAGAAGATGGGTGGAGGTTGTAGCTCTCAAGGAGAAAAATGAAAAATTAGTTATATACTTATATGAATGTATAGTAATAAGGTTTGGATCTCCTTCAATAATAATTTTAGATAATGCTTTGGCTTTTCTTATAACAAGGAAAAGTGAATGGGCTTTAAAGCATGACATCTATCTTAGCACCTCCTCTAACTATTATCCCTACGGGAATGTAATAGATGAGTCCACAAAAAAGAATCTAATAAAGATCACAAAGAGGACAATGGAGGATAACCAAAGGACTTGGAATTATAAGTTGAATACATCCCTTTAGGCTAATAGGATTACCCCAAAGAGAGAAATTAGAAACTCACCATACACACTTGTCTATGGGAGAGAATCTAGACTACCTATTTCACTTGAGTTGCCAGCCTTGGAACTCACCTATTAGATACAATTTATGGAGAATGAAAGCATGAAATTTAGGTTATGTGAGTTGATGGAGCTTGAAGAGACAAGAGATCAAGCTATGCTAACTATGAGAGCTCACCAAGAACAAACCAAGAGATAATTTGACAAGAAATACATGAAAATAAGTTTCAAGGAGGGAGACATTATCCTAAAGTGGGATGAAGATAGAGATAAACATGGAAGGCACACAAATTTTGATGCTTTATGGAGTGGCCCATATGTAATCACATAATGCAAGCAATACAATACTTTCCAACTCTCAAGGTTAGATGGAGAGGAGCTTCATACCCCAGTCAATGGGATATATCTAAAACATTGTTACTAAGGTTATCCTCTCCCCTTATACATAGTTTCATGCCTTCCTTGTGTTCCCTAATTTCCTATGTACATGTGTGAGTTTTGTCTTTGGTCTTGCCTTGTTTTGTGTGTTACTTTGTCTTACTTCATTGGTGTGGTGTGTTTGTTTTGTGTTTATTTTGGAAAACTACTTAATATTTTCTATAAGAATCAATTTAATCCATTGGCCCTTATTTGGATAAGGATACTGACCCTTAGTATAGCAGACGTACTACCACTATGAGTCAGTATTTTATTGACCAAATTTGACTTTTTAGTCAAATTTGGGCACCCCTAGGCATAATTATTGATTTTAAACATTTGACTGGGTCCCAATATGTTGTCATAGGAATTATACTTTTTACATGATGTTATTTAAGGTCACATTAGCTTTAGTCATAATTACATTAGTCAATATATCCATTAGGAATCATTTTATGTGTTTTAGGGGGTCATTAATGCATTTGTCATGCTTCCCAAGGTGAATATCTGTCCCAAATTTATATAATATGTCCAAAAAGTAATTTTTAGTGTCAATTATATTAGTTACCTCTAAATTTTATAGGTCATTCAACTGAAATTGCATTAATTAACTAAAAAAGATGAAAAAAGCCACTTGTATAGATTTTTGGGAAGTGCACCATGTGGAGAAGATCATGGAGGGTATCTTAATCCTTATAAAAATCACCTAATTGATTTTTTTGATATGAAATTTCCATTTGGATGCCAAAAACCATTATGTACATTTCTTTCTCTTCTTCATAGACTGGAGTGACCCTTAGGTTTTTGCTTAGTATGAGAAACATAGGTAGTTTTAGAAGAAAATATTTTGGGAGATGATATTAAACTAGGATAAATTCATTTTAATATATGTAGTTTGAATATTTGTAAACTACGCCATATGAACCATTACTAACAAGTTGATTGTATAGATTTGATAGCTATTTGGTGCTCCTTATAGGGTTTTCTCCATTTCTACCAAATATGTATGAACCAATTGTTGGTGTTGGCTCCATAGGATTTTGGATTCAGTTTCATATGGTATCCATTATTTTTTTCATGGTTCATGATGTTTGGATGAGAAAAATTGATCTATCATTCAAGGAGGTGTCACCATGTGTAGTTTCAGTCGGAGTGTTTTGATTTTTTTAGTATATCCCTCTTATAGGTGACTTTTTCAACTAGTAAAGATTTTAATATAATAAACTAGGTCATGTGACCATCTCCTTTATGTTTTGACCTCACCATGCCACTCCTTGGGTTGCTTGCTAGCTTATTACCCTCTCCGGTCAATTCCTTACACATTTTTACTTGCATTTTCATGTATATACTGGTCACCATGTCTATGAGGTTGTAATGGAGTTATATTGGTACATATAATACTTTAATAGTTGAAAGAGGTCTTTTTTCATGTTTATAAAATCACAAAATTTGTTCACATGCTCTTATGCCATGCCAAACAACCACCCAGTGCATCTATCTACTCTTTTTCACATATGTGCAAGTGATTCCATGTTGTGATAGGTGTTTTGAATTTAGTTCAAGTTTCAAAGGATGGATACCATAATTATTGAATATTTACCATGGTATTTGGGAAGTTTTGAGCTATTTCATAACCATGTTCACCTCAATTCTATGCCTTGCCCACATATTCTACCCAAAACATGCACTTACAAGCCCTTGATGATTTCATGCTAGTATAAAAGGAGGTGGATATGTATTAAATCTCTTTGTTTTTTATTGAAGTGCATTTATAATATCATCAGAGGTATGAGAGTCTCTTTTATACTCATGGTTCATAGTGGTCCACACCCCAATCCACTATTTGCTTCTCAAAATGACCTCCCATAGGTGGTTGAGCATGAGTTCAAGTGTGTATGGAAGGGCTAAAGTAATTTTAAATTTATCTTATTTTTATTACAATTAAACCATGTAAAACCCAATATAAGTCCCTATAAGGAAAAATGGAATCATATAACCTATAGGAAGGTCAAAGATTGAGCTTGGGAATAGAATCCCTAAAGGAGCAAAATAGAGCTTCAATAGGTTTTAGTGGGCCTTCCAAAGTGCACTTGCAAATGGTTTCAAGGCCTAAAACTTGGTAGATGCATATAACCTAGTACAAGAAAGGACCCTACCAGTTTTGGGAAGGAAAGGATAAGGGAAAGGTGGTTTTGTGAAGTTTCCAATGTGTCTTAGAACACACTAAGAAACCTTAATGATGTTTATAGGCTTGTAGGGAACAAAAGGCCTTTTTCACCTTGAAGAACCATTCCAAGAATGATAACATTATTTAATGATTAAATTAGTAAAAGGAGATAAGATGAAGTCAAGTTCATCAAGGAAAGGTTAAAGTAGGACATTGTGCATGTATGGCCACCTATAGGCCTCCTTTAAGCATGAAATGATAACCTACAGGGGTTAGACAAGTTGAACAAGAAGAATGAATGGTTTATGAAAATTTGGTGTGGTTTCGGTCTACCCAAAATGACTATACAAGGTGGACTAAGAAAACCTTTTCTTATTCTAATCATCCCAATCAACCCCTATTTTAGAACCTACAACAAGGTAAAAAGCATAATACCTCAATTTGAGTAGGAGTCAAGATGTATAGGAAATTTTTGAGCTCTAATGGAACATATAGGTGATCTTTAAATGAAGTATGCATTTTATAATCCCAAAGGGTGTCTTGAATAACTAGTACATATCATGACAAAGTGAAAGGGACCCTTGTATTCACCTAAAGGTAAGGTTACATGTAGAGTACCTTAATTCAAATAGTGGCATGATAAAGTTATGTAAATTAGTGCTTTTGAGGCTCATACAGGAGGGTGTTGTCTAGGTAGACATGATGTGAGTTTAAATAGACTCAAAAGATCTTCCCACACTTCATGTAGGTGTCAAAGAGGAGAAAATGACCTACAATAAACCTTCACAAATGGGTCTCAACTAACCTACAGGTAAGAGCCTAGTTTAGGATAAAGTGCATTGATATAGTAAATGGGAGATTAGACTTAGTGAAATAGTGAATGAATAAATTCATGAGAATTTTAGTGATGTCATTAAACCCTTTCATGGAAAACACAATCCTATAACAAAGTCTAGATAAATAAGGAACAAAATGGAATATGGGCTATATAGGGGTGAAAAGGAGGTTGTAATGCACAAGATATAATTCATGATAAGTCAAGTGAATGTTTTATAAACTTAAAGACTCCTAAAACATGTTCAATCACTTTTATTTTCTTGGACAAACCCATCAATCCATATAGGTGACTAGGAGAAACCCTTGTCAAATGAACAAACATGAAGAATCTTGTAGGAAAAGGGTTTTGAATGGATTTAAAAGCTCAATAAGCATTAATTAGACATTAAAAACATGTTTAGATAGCCTAAAAGTGTATAATTTATTTGGATAGGTCATCCACAAGTGGATTTGCACAAAAATGCAAGAAAATAGGGGTTTTATCCCCTTTTTTAGACAAATTGAGTTGGCTATGTACTTAAATGAGGGAATTTGACCTTACCCTTTAATACAAATCCTCATTATGACCTTATAAAACTCCTAATACTTTAATGTTTCCATGTCTATGAGGGATATATCTATCTATTTTGTCTTAGAGATCAGCCACTCATGAAAATAAGAACTTTGCAAAAGTAGGTAAAGGGTGCCAAAATGAGTAAAGGACTTAATATGAGGACTTTGGATTTTAAAGGAACATTAGGGGATGTGTATGGAATAAAGATATATTCTCAAGAACACTCACACAAGATTTAGCCCTTCAGGATGACCTAATTATCCATGCATACATTCTAATTAGGTAGGTTTCCACTAGGCCTTATTGGGAAAAGAGATGAAAGGAGTGTTTAAGGGGTTGTATGATAGATTTATGAGTATGAATTAGGTGTTAAAATACATAATAAACCATCCTAAGTATGTTGGAGCAGTCCAAGTGGTCTAAATTAGTAGGGGGTGTGCCAAGCCCATTAGGCCTTAAGGAGACTTGAAGTCAAGTGAGGGTCCACCTTTCATTTCTAGGCCTTGATGAGATATCCATAAGATTGGGGAATTATTATGGATTTTTTTTAGACATTTATTATCCTTTTTTATGTAGATAACATTACAGGAAGATTGTTTTTGACCTAAAAATAGCTTAGGCATGTAGGAAAGTTGAGAAATAAGAATGTTATCTCAAATTATAAATATCATATCTTTGATAAGGATCTACATGAGGATAAAATAGGATATGTGGAATTATATATGGTCCCCAATATTAAATTTGTGGCATTATTTGGAAATGTTAATGTGCCATCTATATTAATAATTGTTAAAAATAAAAATAGTCTAAAACACTAGTAAAACCCTTAGAGGAACCCAATGGGGAAAAAAATAATGGAGATCCATTCAAATGGAATAATTTGGTAAGGAAAAATATTGTATCATGGAGAAGTCTCACTCAGGCTCTCACCCATATAAGGAAGATGTATGGAACTATACAACAACATGGATAGCAATGATTTTCTCACCATTTTATATGTTTTAAGGTTTTAGGAGGTTTGATAAGATGAAATAAAATTTAGACAGAGGATAAATACGTATTATAAATTTATATCGTCATTTTATTCTATGGAAAAACTCCTAAATGTGCTAACTAGAGCTATCCTTCCAGTCAGTCAAAATTGGCATAGTGAGCACAAGAGTGAAAAGTGTGGAAAACTCAAATGGATGTCTTTTTAAGTTGAATTTGAGATTTATAATAGCATGGGGGATATTTACAAGTGTCACTAACCCCCTCCCATGGATTTTCATATAAAATTTAAGGCATTTTTGGGATCAAGTGTGATGGGTAACTGAACCAAGGAGTTTTCTAAACAGTAGATAGTGATTGCTTCATTCTACGAGTTTTAAAAGAAGTAAGAATGTAACCAATGCAAAAAATTACATGCCTAAATTCCTTCCCTATTAGTCCCATAATAATAATTGTTCCTAGTTAGTGATGGCATGTTCAAATAGGTCCAAATTATTGAAGTAATTTTTTGAGCTAGGATAAGGAATTTTGAGACACTTTTCATCATTTTCATGTAAATTGCATGACTCATTTCAAATATATTTCCCATGCAATTTTAACCTCCTTTCTCAAATTTACATGTTTACAAGGGACCTTTGTACTTCCCTTGCCTTGTACCTCTCTCAAAAGCTATAAATAGGGAATCTTTTGCTCTTTTTTTTGGTAGCCTCCATTGCTTGATGGTGAAACACTAGAAAATTTTATACTTGAAGGACTCTTAAAGAAATTACAAAGTGTTTTACTTGCTTGTTGACGTAGTGGATTACACCCAGGGCAAGGAGGTTGAGTTCCTACCTTTTCCACATGCGACAATGGAAACTCCCCTCTCACCTATGGGACCAATGAAGCTGGAGGGGAGAGTCTCTAGATAAGGGCTAGCTCCCTTTGATGTATCTTTTAGGCCCTAGTTTCTCCTAATACTAACAAATAAAATGAAAAAATAAAAGGGGGGGATGAAAAAGGAGAGAGACATCCTAAAAACAAAGCCTAAGCCTAAAAAAGAAAAGGTGATACACCAAAAAATGTGTGATCTACTCCACTCGAACATACACTTTCCATCAAGAACCAGCTCCCATAAACTTCATCTAACATGAGAAAACCTTCTGCATCAGTGGGTCAAGAGTTTGTGGATATATAGGGAGGAAATAACTACTAGAGGCATTCTGAGACACACTGCAGTAGCCTATCCACTTCACCTATACTCCGCTAGGGACACTTCTGACAGACCTATAAAAGGAAACTCAAAAATGCACCAGACATGCTGAAATCATTCTAAAAAAGCATTAAGAAAATGACTTAACATAGAATCAAGGTATAGACACATACTAAAGATGCAAAACTTAGAATGGAGGTAAAAATGCTAAGTTTTGATTCAAGGTAAAATTCTGGTAAAACTCTGCCTTACAAGCCGGAGGGATTTTTGGGCAGAGTTCTGCTTTAAGGTTGAGAGTCAATCCCTTCTCCAAAGAGAAGTTTACAATATATAGAGGAAGAAAGAGGCCATTTTGGCACCCTTTTCTCAATGTGTCCCATGTGCACCGAGAGCATCGAGAAGAGGAAATCACTGTTGCTGATGTCATTCCTTAGAAGAGGCCTACTGGAACCATGCTGTACAATCACTAAAATTGACTTTGGCATTCAAGAATTAATATAATAACATAGCCACACCACTTTTATAAAAATAGACTATAGTTTGTCCCCTCATCAATTCCAACTGGAGAAAATAGGCTATGCCACTCATCTGGTAATAAATCGCCTTCTCTTTGCCACTTGGACATTTTGTCTTTTCTGCTCCTTTTCTTCTTCCTACTCTTTCAGCCCTTAGGGGTGATCTTCTAGTGGTTTACTACATTCCTTGGGCTATTTCCTTGATTTGGTGCTTAGGAAGTTTAAAAATAATGGCTACTTCACTGTGTTAAATTTGACGTCCACATGGCTGTCACCCAATGGCTAGTTTGTATGCTTAAATTTGACAATTTTTGGGACGTCACCATCCTCGGCAAAAGTCCATCAAGTCTTTTCTATGGATTTTCTGTGGGGTTTCTTGTTTCAAGATTTTTCCCATAGATAAAAAGTCCATGAGAATTGGCCACTTTGACTTTTCTACACCTTCAGTCCCTTTTGGCTTTCCTTACACTGGTGGCCTCTTTGAACTATGCTTCCCCCAAATTCCTTTAGGCTTTTTGTCTAAAGGAATTCCTTTAGACAAAAAGTCTAAAAGAATTTGGCCTCAAACAAAAATTGAAACTTACCCTTCAGCCACCTTTCCTTTGAAGTGCTTTCCCTCTGCAAGGGCTTTTGGATCTTGAACTACCCTCCACAAGGGCTTCTAAACCCAGCATTTCCCTTTAGCCTTGGGACACACCCTTGAACCAAGCCATTGAACCAATCCATTAAACCAAAATTGGTTCAATGGTTCAATCACTATGTGCTGAGCCCATTGAACCAACTCATTGAACCAATGCATTGAACTAGTTTAATGGTTCAACATTGCGCTTTGAGCTCATTAAACCAAGTGATTGGACCAAGTGGTTGAACCATTTTTTTGAACCTATTGATGAACTTGCCGATTGAACCAAGGCTTTGATCCTGTCGATTGAACTAGTGATAGCATTAAACTTGAACCTACATTGAACCAAATCCACTACACCAATGGCATTGAACTTGAAGCCACTTAATCTAAGTGGTTGAACCAAGTGCCAATTAAACCAACAAAGCATTGAACTTAGTGGTTGAACCAAGCTGAAACATTGAACCAGTTCATGAACCAAGGCTGATATACTTGTGTAACCTAAAAATGATTGGTTCTAAAAAGCAAGGGAAGAAGGGGACTGATTTTTGGCCTATTAGGTAAAAAATGGTCAACAAATTAGTGACTCCTAGGGGAATCATGCTTGTTATGCTTAAAGACCAGTTTCCTTGTAGTTCATTGGGCATGATGTTAGATGTAGCTTGAATAGAGATTAACAACAAATCCAAAAGATCCAAGAATCAAAACATAAATATTTTTACCCCACACACAAAGGGAAACACACAAGACTAAAAACACTACTTGTGCAAACTGCAGTTAGGGAAAGTAGGAAAGAAACTGAGAAACAAACTACTATATACAGCTAACCAAGAATGTTTTCCTCCCTCCTGGATCAAAGGGAAAACTTCTTAAGTCCCCTTTCGGGCAAGAAGACTTATGGTGCCAGACAAGTGGCTGAATAACAAGGAGATTTGGTGACCTGCTCCTCTTGCCTATCACCTGGATTGGCTGATATATGAGTGGATCAGATTCAAACATGCCTCTAACATACATGTATTCTTCTTGTCCCTAGAGGCTTTTTGAATGCTGGTCCTTCATGATGGTGCATTTTACCAAGAAATCAATGGCTACTGGCTCATCACCATAAGCCCTTTGATCTGTACAATCCCTCTGCAATGCATCATGGTCTGACTTGTTTCCTTCTACCTCATTAAAGATCCTGTCAGACTCATCTTCTACTCCCTCTTAGCCTTCTTGAAGAAGGGTGACTATGGTGATATCTGAAATGGACTCACAAAATGATTGCTCATCCCATAGGACATCACCTTTTTATTCAAAAAACTCTTCTTCAAGGCTTTCCTCGAGGGAGACTAGCCTCTCCTCCTCCTCAAAGATCAATATCTTTAGATTTTCAAAGATATTATCCTGATCCTCTTCCAACCTAGGCTCTTCAGCATAGTCATCCTCCTCATCAAAACAACAAGGAAGTTCATCAAACAAGGGGGGAGAGAGCTCACCATGCTTTTGTTCCTCCTCGTATTGCTAGAACATCTGCATATATGTGTGACCTACATCTTCTTTATTGCTAATGAGGTCTTCACAAGGAGCATTGATGATGATTGCTTCTTTGTTTTCACTCATGATAGCCTCCTAAAGAACTATAGATTGGATCTTCTACTCCTCACTTGCTTCCTATAGAATAGGTTCTTTTTGAGAAGGGGTGAAGTGAAACAACCATGTGTAGGGGGAGGTAGTCCTTGAGCTAGAATCAAATGATTCTCCTCCTTCCACTTGGCCAACACTTCCTCAATATTAGGTGTGTCCTGATAGATCTCTTAGAAATTTGTAGGTGGGGTGTGTTCAAACATGGAATGTGCCATTGGGTCTGAACCATCCATCACACTTTGGCTGAGGAATCTCTCTTTAGATTCCAACTCTGCAATTCTCCTAGCTATGTTTTCTTGGAAGAGCCTTTCTTGGAGATCATAGGAATCATGGGTAGGAGCATCTTTATCTCCCTCAAGGTTTTTGAGCAAAACCTTGCTTCTCCTCTTTCCTATCCCATAATTCCATCATTTCCTTCTAAGTTAGGAGTGTACCATCAAGGTGAAAGATCTTGGAATTGCAATTTTCCCTTTTGGTTGAAGGGTGACTAGGAGGGCTGCTTGGGGAGATGCCATAAAAAGGTTGAGCTTGATCAAAATTATAGGAAGAACAATAAGGTCCATGATTTTGTGCAAAGGGATTATACATACAAAAGCAATTTCTTAATGGCACCAAGGTTGCTTAACCATCTGATTCAACTCAGAGTCACCATTGGTGTTGATGTAAAAGCCTCCAAAGGCTAGTCAGTTGAAGAACACACCAAAAATTCTTCAACTCTTTGGATAAAACTTGTCCCAATTGGTCCCACTAGGTATGACAAAAATTGTTGACATAGGGGATTACACCTGGGATAAGGAGGTTGAGTTCCTACCTTTTTCACATGCAATAATGGAAACTCCCCTCTCACCTATGGGACCAGTGAAGCTAGAGGGGAGAGTCTCTAGATAAGGGCTAGCTCCCTCTAATGTATCTTTTAGGCCCTAGTTTCTCCTACTGCTAACAAATAAAAAAAGGGGGGGGATGAAAAGGGAGAGAGAGATGCTGAAAACAAAGCCTAAGCCTAAAAAAGAAAAGGTGATACACCAAAAAATGTGTGATTTACTCCACCCAAACATACACTTTCCATTTAGAACCAGCTCCCATAAACTTCATCTGACATGAGAAAACCTTCTGCATCAGTGGGTCAGGGGTCCATGGAGATACAAGGAGGAAATAACTACTAGAGGCATTCTAAGACACACTACAACAACCTATCCACTTCACCTATACTCCTCTAGGGACACTTCTGACATACCTGTAAAAGGAAACTCAAAAATGCACTAGACATGCTGAAATCATTCTGCAAAAGCATTAAGAAAATGACTTAACATAGAATCAAGGCATAGACACATACTAAAGATGAAAAACTTAGAATGGAGGTAAAAATGCTAAGTTTCGATTCAAGGTAAAATTCTATCAGAACTCTGCCTTACAAGCCTCAGAGATTTTTGTGAAGAGTTTTGCCTTAAGGCTGAGAGTCGATCCCTTCTCCAAAGAGAAGTTTACAATATATAGAGGAAGAAAGAGGCCATTTTGGCACCATTTTCTGCAAGTGACCCATGTGCACCGAGAGCATCAAAAAGAGGAGATCACTGTTACTGATGTCATTCCTCAAAAGAGGCCTGCTAGAACCATGTTGTACAATCACTAAAATTGACTTTGGCATTTAAGCATTAATTTAATAACATGGCCACACCTCTTTTCTACAAACAAACTACAATTTGTCCCCTCATCAATGCCAACTAGAGAAAATAGGCTGGACTGCTTGTCTAGCAATAACTCACCTTCTCTTTACCACTTAGACATTTTGTCTTTTCTTCTCCTTGTTTTCTTCCTACTTTTTCAGCCCTCAGGGGTGATCTTCTAGTGGGTCACTACATTCCTTAGGCTATTTCCATGATTTGGCACTCAGGTAGTTCAGAAACAATAGCTACTTCAGTGTGTTAAATTTGACGTCCACGTGGCTGTCACCCAATGACTAGTTCATCTGCTTAAATTTGATGGTTTTTGGGATGTCACCATCCTTGGCAAAAGTCTGTTAGGTCTTTTCTATGGATTTTCTATGGGTTTCTTGTTTTGGGCTTTTTTTCACAGACAAAAAGTTCATGGGAATTGGCCACTTTGACTTTTCTGCACCTTTAGTCCCTTCTAGCTTTCCCTACGCTGGTGGCCTCTTTGAATTGTGCTTCCCTCAAATTCCTTCAAGATTTTTGTCTGAAGGACTTCCTTTGGACAAAAAGTCTAAAATAATTTGGCCTCAAACAAAAATCTAAACTTACCCTTCGGCTGCCTTTCCTTTAAAGTGCTTGCCCTCCACAAGGGCTTTTAGATCTTAAACTGCCCTCCACAAGGGCTTTTAAACCTAGCATTGCCCTTTGGCCTTAGGACACACCCTTAAACCAAGCCATTGAACCAACCCATTGAGCCAAAATTAGTTCAATGGTTCAATTAGTTCAATAGTTCAATCACTACGTGCTGAGCCCATTGAACCAACTCGTTGTTAAACCAACTCATTGAACTGGTTCAATGGTTCAACACTGCACACTGAGCCTATTAAACCAAATGATTGGACCAAGTGGTTGAACCATTTATTTGAACCTATTGATGAACTTGCTGATTCAACCAAGGCTTTGATCCTACCGATTAAACCAGTGATAGTGTTAAACTTGAACCCGCATTGAACCTACTAAAACTATCTTTTAAACCTACTACTTACTGATTCTGATAAGTAAAACGGTGCAAAAGACAATGAAAATGGAAGAAACTGAGTGAAACTTAAAATGGAAGGTGATGAACCAAGTTTTTATGAACTCAAATAATTTTAATGACAGTTATATGAAATATAAATTCTAGCACACAATCACTACACACAAATAATATTTCTACATCAATATTTCACAATAAGGACCTTACAAACTCAATTCATGCAAAGAAGGACTAAACTCATATCTAATAAATGAACTTAAAATTTATTTAGACACTTAAAATTACCTATAAAACATAAAATATCTCTCATTAAGGTAAAAAACTATTCTATAACTAAGGAAAACAAGTATTTCACTAAGTTATACCAATGATAAGCACATACACTTCACTAGAAAAGACCTAAAAATAGAGGAATTTTGCTTCTTATTGCTCTCAAAAGGTGAATATTTCTTTTGGAATCCTTTAGGCACAATCCAAATATAAAATATCTATCTTAAATTCTATAAAAAATAATTCATATAGTAAATAAATGCTTAGAGACAAAGCAACCTTAAAATAGGGGACTCCAAACATGGTCAAATGGGTCCTCCAAAAGTGATACATAGCATTTTTAGATTCTCAAATATTGTACCTTCATAAAGTGGCGTGGAAAATAATTTATAAAATTATTATGGGTATTAGGATACTCATCATTATGTTTGGTCAAGCTTGGAGAACTTGGAGAGTGCTTATATTCTTGCACCAACCCCTAGATTTTAGCCTTTTGTCTCCCTTGATGAAAAAGACACTTCCATGGATGTAGGACTTCAATTCCTATAATTTATTTGATTTTAACCCTTATCTATGCTCATTAAATATTATATAACACTTAGAAATAATTGGTTATAATACTCCTTTAACAAATTGACTTGTCTTGCACATGGGCATTTGGAAGAGAAAAAGTCTTATTTGCATTTATTGGAGACCTTTTCTAAATCCTCCTTTCATTATAACTCTTAATTTAATTATTAATACATTTAATATGGCGTTCCATATCCTTATTCAACTCTAAAAGTCTTTTTAATATGATATATGCACCTATTTAGCCTTTAAAACCCCTCAAAAGGCTCATTTTTCACCAAGGCATAGAAGGTAGAAAGTAGATTTGTTCTCAAGTTGGATTCAATCCAGCATCTCTACTCCATTTAATTCTTCTTACTGTTATACCAGATCTATTTAAATTCAAATTTATGCATCAAACACTTAGCAAGACCTGGCACAACACCAAAAACATGTATTTCCCACGTATTCCTTATAACCCTATTTTCCTAAAAAGCTCCTTGTTTGGGAGAAAATAGAAGTGATAATACAAAACCAATACTTATTATAGGTACCCATTATCCTCTCACATCTCAATATAAAATTTCATGTCCAAACTCTACGATTTGATATGCTTTCTATCCCATTTACCTTGCCAAATTGGGTCTAATTAGCCCTTTTAACCCTAGAAGAGAAATTTTGATTTTGGGAGATCATATAGGTGTGAAACTCAAAAAATTTATTTTATTCACTTTTATCATGACTCTACCATGATTCATTTCAATTTTTGTGGTATGAAACCACTTGAAAGTACCAAAACCATGAAATGGTTTTTGGAAGGCTTGTCTTTTGAAGGCATTTTCTCACTGACCCAAAATAATTAAATGTTGTGGGAAATTTCAGACATATTTTTCATAATTTTTGAGTTTTATCAGGTAAAAAAAGTCTCAATATTTCCTTAAAATTGATTGGAATTATTTGGTGATCCTTGGAACATTCATTTTAGCTCAAAAAGTACTATTTTTCCCAAATATGTACAAGTGTAGGTACACAAAAAAAAACATTTGAATGACCCTCTGAGATACAAATACAACCTTTGGTATGTTTCATTAGTCAAATATTCCATTTTTTGTGGTTTCCAACTCAAAACTTGCAAACTAGTTCAAAATAAGGTTTTGGGAGGGTTTTTGGTGGTTTTCACTCTTAACCTTTGTTCATAAAGATGTGACATCAATACTAAAAAAAATTCCACAAATTTTAGGTATATGACCCCCTAAAATATCCCCTAACTACTTGAGGTCCCATTCTAAACTTCTTTTATGGGGTGAGCATCCAAACATGGCCTCTCAAGTGAATTCCTTCATTTTATGCACCTAATCTTACTTTTGAACCCGAAAATGGCTTATTTGTGACTTTTTATGAAAACCGATAGATTTAAGACATATAATATATACCCATGAACATGTTTAAATTCTATTTAATTTTAATTAGACCTTGGAAGTGGAAATGACCCCCTATTGGGCAAAAGGCCTAGTCTATGCTAGTGGGGTTTGAGTGCAAATGGCTACCCACCAACACTTTTGAGTGATTTATCACCATTACTAAGACTCATTAATTATATTTAAAACTCAATACATCTTAACACATCTCCAAGTCTCCCAAAGTCTTCCCAAGATAAATAGCACTCCTTTTGGTCACTTTTTAAACATTGCTTGCCTCCATGCATGCCTGAAAGTGGCCTACCTTTGAGATAAAATAGAGGATATTTTACCTATTTTATAATGAAAAAAAATATATTTTGGGTTATTTTGGGTCACAAGGACAACCTATAAAAAATTTCAAGTCAAACTAATGCTTCTAGCTCCTCCAAAACTCAAAAACTCCAAGGCAGACTTTTGCAACATTGACTGTGTGTAAGGTTAGTGTGTGAACTACCATTTGTTTGTGTTTCCAGCCTTTATATTGTCATGGTGTCTCAAAAACCATCATTATCACTCTTTTAATCTCACATACAGCCTTTAATAACATTCATCATGGCCTTAATAGCAAGTAACTCTCTTACTATACCTTGGAAGCACCTTACCATGGCTTGCCTTCATGAGTATTTCATAGTTAAAGGTCACTGTAGGTGTCGTGAAAATGTTTTAAACATTTATAAATAATTAATAACCCCTTTTTTAACCCATATAACCATTTAAAACTGAAAACCATCTCTTAAAACTCTGAGAACACCTCACTCTCATTTAGACAACTATTTTCCAATGCACTTAAACATGATTGCATACATTACATCATTCTAAAGACTATTGTAGGTATAATTTATGTTTGAAGGACCCTGTGGATCTTCATCAGGATTGAAACAAGTGTTTTGGATCTCTCATAGGGAAATAATATCATGGATCTTAATTATATACTCACAAACTTACTAAACATGGCCCATGCCAAACCTTAGACTTTCCTTCACAAATCAAGTTCAAGCCACTTAGGTGGCTGTAAGTCTACTATTTGTACTACTATACGTAGAGTTTTTAACCCCCATTTGATTTTTATATCACTAGGTTCTATTTTAATTTTAAACTTGGTTGATTTTATGGTGTCATGCACTTCGAAATGTTTTAGGCCTTCTCTACACCTTGAAGAGTCTTTTGATGACCAACAAGCCTCATTAATTGTATGTACCCCTTTGAGGCCTATACGTGTCATTATATAATTTTTGACTAAGTGAGAGATTGAATCATCTTCCATATGGTTTTTTATACCTTCAAGAGTGACTTTACTTTGATGATGATCCATTTCGATCTAACCCTCCATCAATTGCCTTGACAGTGCCCCTCAATCTCTACAACCTAGCTTTCCATTAGCTGACTATAGGTTACCTTAGCTAATTATTTTAGGGTCATAATGGGACTATAGGTGAGTAATTTCATGTTTTAGACCCTAAATTTACACAATACCTTATTTAATCTTTTATGATCATCATATATTAATTTATGTATACCCAAACCTTGCCCTTGCAATATAAACATTAGGGTCACTATCCAAGTTACTCACTACCCATCACAGTCAACTTCTTGACCGTACAGGGGTGTGTAGGTGTTAATTAGCATTACACTATTTTTATATCTCGTTAGGATCATATTAAGCTTTGGGGATTACTTAAAACTCATTTTTGTTCTTACATTAGTTATTTTCCATGCTTGAAATTACCCTATGAATATTGTAGGGCTCCATGGTTAATTATATGTCAACCTCCCTAAATATTCCATACACTACCCTATTTTCTCTCATATGTGGATCATGAAACCTAAAAATAATAATTATTGTAAAATACACCTTTGAAACCACCTCTTAGTCCCTATTATCCTTAGGAAAGACTCATATCACCTTGAAATTGTTCTATGCCACCACAGACCCATACTCAAACTTACCCTTATTTTCCTGTAAACACTATTGTAGGTGATTATTTGAGGCTATATAATTTATCCATGTTGTGAGGTTTAGGTCTATATTCATGGTCTTATCATCTAAATAAGATTTAAATAAATTAGTATCACCTCTCATGTCACAAAACCCTGACCATATATGTATGCCTTCCATTATTTCCATACAACCCTCCATCTTATAACATGGTTGTAGGTGACTTTATATTTATCAATCCCTACGAGGGTTTAGGATGTGTCTTTTACCTCACATATTTAAAACAATATTCAACTAAGCTTATACATGGATTAAACCATGAATTTTGTGGACTTGCTTATAATCTTGTCAAAATGAGCATAACTTCAGAGAATGTCATATGATTGAGATTTGGTAACTATAAGTCTCCATTTTCTCAATTTGGTATGGTTCTAGGTGCATCCCTTACCTTCTTCAAGAATGCAAGCAAACTTTAGGCTAATTTCATAAAATTTTCAAACTTATATCAAAAGGATTGTTAATAACATCTCCAAGTCCCTTAAAATACCTTGAAAACTATCCTTAGCACCTTTCAAAAATGATCTCAAGAGGTTATAACTATAGGTGTATATAGTAAGGACCAACTAGGGCTTGAAGATGTCTTAGAGGGTTTAACAAGTGGTATTCATGTTACTTCAATCTCTCATATCCATTTCATGAAATTTAAACCTTAATATTATGGTGTATTTGATGTTTAATTTAGTATTATAAACCTAAAAAGGCCTTTTCACTTAGCAAGTAGGCCTTCCTACTATAACATAGGCTTATAAGTACTCATGTTGTTGGTTTCCTTTTAGACCTAAGGAACTATGACTTCCCATTTATATTCTTAAATTATTGACACCTTTCGCTTCAATCTCAACTCAATTATGTGGTAACCTCAAATTCTATCTATGAAAACCTTTATCACCTACCTCGCTATAGTAGACCATATGAATGGTTGTAGCTCTTGTCTTTATTCCTTTGATTGGGCCATGATAAAATGGTCTTAATACCTCATGGATCTATTACTTATGAAGTTTTAATGGAGTACAAGGTTGTAGCTGTGGACATGCTTAGGAGAGAGGGTGGAAGGGTGGAGGAAAGGTGGTAGTGGAGTAGTGGTGAAACTGTAGCACCAAATTAAGGGAAACAACATAGTGAAAAGGTAGAGATGGTAGTGAAACATAGTGGTATGGATAAGACAAGCAAATGGAAGTCAAAGCCTTTTCCCAAGCTAGAATTTTTATACTTTGAAGAGCCTTAAACCATACCCTTAATTATTATGAAATATTAGAGCATGAACGCATCACTCAAAGCCTTTAGATGACACCTTGAAAACTCAAAAAACCTTAGTCTTCTCCAAAAAACCTTAAACTTTACAAAAAGGTGACTTAATGGTTATATCATCACAAAGGGTGGTTTGTAATTTTGTAAGGCCATCATGAAAGTGATAAGGTTCAAATGAAGCCTACTAATGGACATCGTCCTTAACCATTCTAAAACTGTTCAACATGTTTTGAGCTATATTGGAGATGATTATGATGCCTTTGGAGCTTTATACACAATCCCTATTATACATTATGCATTTGAAAATGAAACAAATTTGGAAAGTGACCTGCACAAGCCATCCCATCATTAATTTAGAACCTATTTAATCTCTACCAACTAGATAAGTCATGACCTTACTTTTAACTAGGTGTACAGAGTTCAAACACCAATATACGGACTGAGAATCTAATGATAATGCACAATGAAATGCTTGCAAGGTGTGAGACCTTATGTTTCCTATCATCAACTTGAGAAGGCATATGCATTTCTCATCTAAATGTTATTAATTCATGAGAATAAAAATATAATTCCATTTACCATTGGATAAAACTTAAAACTAGATGTAGGTGATGTCATAGGACTTATACAAATTGAGGTAAAGAATGAAATTTGTTCCAAGCTACCAAAACAAGGCTATTTGATGGTAATTAAATGCATAAAAGTAAGAATTATACTATCATGTTGAGATATTGATATCAAATGGAACCATTACATCACCTTTAACTCATGAATCATTGGAAAATAAGCTCAACAAATGGATTTGTACCTTTATTAAGAGATGCATTAGCTTACACACTTTCAAAAGAGTCACACTCTAAATTGAAACCTATAAGTTCTTTATTCCATAAAAAATTTATTTAATAACTTATAAAATCCATTTATAACCTTTGAATATTAAAACAACTAATGAATAACCCATATTTTACTTCAAAACTAATCCAAGAGACTATTAAAAAAGATATGGAAAAAAAACATGATTTTATGCTATAAGTTCCTTCTTGTAAGGAATTATCAAATTATAAAAATATTAATAGGATCATAATTACCCATAAAAACATTATATGTAACCATGTATATTTATTTTTTATTGAGATTGATAAACTAGCCCAAGAATAGACCCCTCTCAGATGCATACGCTATAGTGACCTATTATCACTCTTAATGATTGTTCATAATATGGAGGCACAAATGCAAAAAACAATGAAACAAATTTAATTCTTATGTATACACATAACCATGTCCAAATTTTCAGCTCCTAACTCTCTCTCTCCTTTTCTCGTACTGAGCAATTGAAAATTGCCCTTCTAGGCATGCAAAAAAGGACAAAATTGGAGAGAAGTTGGATTTTGAAATTTTTTCACCTATAACTTCCTAAAAAATACTTATATTACCCTTTAATGATCCATTTAATCCTCCATCATTATTTTCTCACAAAAATCCTTTGAAAACCAAAATGAATGCCTTAAAAAAGCCTATTTTGCACTAAAAAAACTATTTTCACCAAGGAAATCTAAATGAAATTATATAAAATTATTTCCTAAGTTCCAAAAATGTTTTATGAGGTTAAAAAAGACGTAATAAAGTCTCCTATTTATCATATACTATCAAAACCTTCTTTGAATAGCACAAAATGGTCAAATTTTGCATATAAATGAGGCATAGAGTTAGTCTAAAATGTGATCAACCTAATTATTCATTTCTTAAGAATTAAATGAATTTGAATAAATATATGACACTCATAAATATACTCCAAGAATTTCTTTCAAATAAAAGTGGTTTGAAAAGGCCAAAAAATGACTAGAAAGCACAAGATAAGTAAAGGAAATGACCTCAAATCACCTAAACAACCTTAGGACCTATTAACCATGGATTCTTCCAAGAATTTTTAGGACCAATTACTGAATCATAAGACAAAGTAGTAGGATATTAAAAAAATTTAATGGTAGGGGTGACAATTGACCTGTGAGGTCCAAATTGTCAACAATAACCATGTAGCATATAGAAAACATGTGAATGTAAATGTAGCATTGAAGCACAAAGAATAATGTAATCACATGATGGCCTAAGATGCATGATAAATTTAACTCCAACATCTAGATAGTAATATTATAAGATCAACAAACATGTCTTTCATACACACAAGATCACTTAAAATTAAGTTAACATACAATGGTCCTATGAGACCACAAACAAAGGGCATGCTCAAATGTTGCACAATTGAAGGGAAATGACATAGTCAAATATCCATAAAATAAATAATGACATATTCAAATGCCAATACAACAAAAAATGACATATTGAAATGTCTAATAAATGACACATAGGTATAGGGGATTTAAATAAATGAGCATATTTAAGTGATCTAATAAGTAAGAGAATAACAAGGCAAGACACTCAAGGAAATACATAAAGGAAAGCATAAGAAACCAATATAAACATATCATTGTATCCCATGGATCAAATGTGTTAGAAAAAAAATTCAAGTACATAATATGTCAAGTACCCTATAAAATATATAATCATGTATAAAGACATGTGTAAGTATATATATGACCTCAAAATATTATAGTGTGAAGTGACCATAGAATGAAATAAATTCTAAGTATCATGATAAAATAAGTGTATATACCTAATGTCCATATGATATGAGTATATGGAAAGTCTAAAATTTGAAATAGGAATAGTTCATGTATCTTTTTATGCATGTATCATAATTAAGTAGAAGCATAACACATGTGTATGTAGAAGTAACTGGTATACTATCCATCAACATGGAACTAACACATAGATGCTAAGGATCCAATACTGTACGTATGTTCTGAAAGTGTTTTTGGCTTTTGGAACATTTTTTTTATTTTTTTGGTATTCTAAGAATATTTTAAGAGTAAATAACATTCTATGATTCCATCTAAATAATGGTCATAGGTATCTTCCCACTCAAAAACTAGTGCAAGGAATTTGCGGTACTGCTAACGATCACGTGTAGGTGCAGTATTTGTCATTATTGCATCTATGATGATTTGTGTATGTGTAATAGGACTATGAGGCCATGTATCAGAAATAGAATGAATATGGGTTCATGCAATGCATCTTTGTGTGCTATATGGTTTATTTGAAATAATAATAGTAAAAACATGTTTAGGAACTTTGGATGTCTGAATATGGTGCATAATAGATTATGGGGTTTCCATGGAATCAAATTTATGTATATGATGTAAGGGTCTCTCAATTATTGGCCCCATATTAAATGGGACTACCTTTTGATTACCCTTTTATAGTGGATTAACTTTAGTAGGTTTGATAGTTTATTGCTTGGGTATGATTTTTTAATTTTCAAGAGGATGATCATATGGGATTCTAAAAATTGTAATCAAATGAATAGCATGAATGTATTTGACACACACATGCATGATATAAGTTATTCCTAATAAAATATAAAAGACTCATATGGAAGGTATAATTTAAAAGGTATTACCCACATGTTTGGGTCAATCTCACCAAGGATATTATAGGAGGTCCCATTAAATGCTCTAACTGGTCTGGTAGAAGGATTCAAATCATGATAAGTGTAACTCAAATTCATAGTTAATGTCATGGTGAAAACATATTCACTTGCACCATTATCAATCATAACATTGTGTATAGGTTGATGATCAAAGAATTCTCAATTGAATAAATAATTAATATTAAAGTCATCACCCATGATCTGAGTATCAACAAAATTAATAGAGAGTATCTAATCCATAGGAGTTATATGTCATGTATAATAACCAATTATCCCATTTAATGGTAACCCATAGTGTGATGGAAGAGGATGTGCATTATATTCCATTTACACATGTGCTTCCTTCTTAGAATGGTCATCCAAAGGTTTGATAAATATTTTATATTTTTGGTGATCACTAGGTTGTGAATGTGATTCCTTGAGAGGATCATCAAATTTAATATTTTGGTCATCAATAAGGTATTATATCTTATGTTTAAAGTTAAAAAAATTGTTAGTAGAATGTATTAGTCCTTGGTGATAATCATAATAATCATTCACATCATATCCTTTGGTTAGAGGTCTACTCATATCAACCTCTATACGATGAGGATGAGATATAACATGACACTTTACTAGTCATGGAAGCAATGAAGTGAGACACTTAGTTAAGTGTGTAAATTATTTCCTTGATGCATTATATAGGATAATCCAATTAGTCTACTATGAAACTATGTTAACCATGGTGGTTGTTTCTTTTTTAGGCTCAAGAGGTTTTAACTTATAACTTGGCTTCATTGTAAACTTGGTACTATATGTAGATACAGTTGGTGTTTTTGCTACATACTTAATATTATTCAGTTAAATAATATTAATTTCTTGGTCCCATACAATATGTCATAGGTCATCAAAAAATTTTAGTTTCTTAAAAAAATGGACTCTTGTAAATGATCCACCGAAACTTTCTTGAATATGTCTTGCAACTCTTTATCTACCATAGGATTAGTCATTTTATCCAACATTGTCTTTTACCTTAATACATATTCATTGATAGGTTTATTTGTTCCTTATTTTATATTATCTATTTAAGCATAAGAAACCATTTTGTAAATGTTAATGGGAAAGTGTTCCAAAAATTGATTTGTAGAAGGTTTGAATGATTTCACAGATTGGAGAGGTAAATCACAGAACCACCTCAAAGAATACTCATTAAAAATTCTTGGGAATGATTGGTCAAAATTTTATCATTGGAAGCATAATAAATTCATGAATCATAAAAGGATCAAATATTTTGTTTATGATCACTCTTTCCATCATAATATATGAACATATGTGAAATAAAACTAATTGTCAAAGGGTGAAAAGATATCTCAACTTCAAGAGGGATATGTAACACATCTTAGGAATTAATGGCATGAGGAAACTTTAAAGTGTTTTATTAAATTTTTGTAACATTTTCCTCTAAGGTATTTATAATTTGTAGTTTTTTTACTATGGAACCATTGGAATTTATATTATAAATCTACTTAGTCACTAAATGTGATGTAATAATGGTTCGAATAGGCATACAAATTTGTATTTGATTTTAAACATTTTTTATCCCCATGGTAGATGTAGCAATATTTATTTTAGGAAATAAAGTTTGAAATACATATCCTGTTCCCCCATTATAAATATTAAGTTTTAATATATTTATGGGGATGGTTGTTGGTATATGGGAATAACCCATATCTATAATAACATGATCAATAGATGGACCTATTTGGTCATCTATGTTTTTTACAATATTAGTTTTTAAAATGGTATTTATGATTTCATCAATATCTTTAGGCTTATGATGAATATGCTCATGAAATAATGTAATTGGTTTCACTTGCTCATGTTCCATGGTTTCAATTGGTTTTCACTATGTACTGCCTACATACCAATACTATAAATAGGGCCTCAAATTGATGTAGTTCTCCCCTACATATTGGCTTAGGTGTGAATCATGAAATATTTTGAAATCAATTACAATGGTGATGTAGCTTTCACCTTGTAAAATTGGTAACTTAGGCTGGTCCTTCAGTACTTTAGACCTATATACATGGTCCCTATGATCAATATGGAAATAGGAGAAAATCAGTAATCTTTT